>JADBJO010036951.1:0-10302 GCA_016801955.1 Conus betulinus | reverse complement strand
CAAGCAAACGTTTTCCATGACGTTGTTTGCAGTTGCATTTAGTTTCCATGCATTTAGACATTAACCCTTTGAAATGACATGAAAGGTTTTGTGCTTCTTCTGAAGAATAGATCAATGCAGAAATAAGGGACAGGCTCATACCTTGTACTTCATACTTTGTAGATCATCATAAGCCAGCCAAGTCCACTGGCCATTCCTCTGACCGTACGCATAGGGAACTTTGGAGTCGTTCATCCATACTCGAGTCCAGCTGCCAGTGTCCAGCAGCTGACACACCTCATAGTAGGCTAAAAAGCAGGAGTAGCTGAGTAGGGTCCTGCTGAGCCACCTGCTCCAGAAAAAAGTGTCACCTGGATTGTGCTGAGAGGGGCTGGACATGAGGAAAGTCCTTCCATATGAAGCCAGTCCCAGAACCAGCTTGTCCAGAGGGCAGCCCATCTGGTGCCCAGTAATGCACAGAAGCGTTCTAGACACACAAAGAAATAGCACTTGCATGTACTAGATGCTCGTATCATTTTTACACCTACCGTATGAAGGTCTCTTTGCCATTGATCTCTAATTATTTACCTGCTTGAGGACACAATGTGTATCTTTCTGTAACTTTAAACTGGAACATCTGAAAACTGGCATTACCAAACTATTGAACACCTCAGTAAACAAGGACAACAACAACAACAACAACGATGACCAAAAAGATGCTACAAATCAGACCAAGCTTAGAAATTGGTCCTAATTTATCAACTGGCTTGAGATCTCATGTTAGTGTATTGGGTATTTTAAGATTCTGTAATGACAGCTATGTTCCAGATTCTGTAATGACAGTTATGTGATAAATCTGATGAGCCTAAAATCTGAGATTCAATCCTTTTCTGTAAATGTGTGTAGTATGATGATCATACCTGACTGAGCAAATTGGATCCTGCTGTATTTCTGTCTTGGCTTGGAACGTACAGTGGACTGTTGTGACCTAGCTCAGTGCTCCAGGGTCCATAGTAGTCATAGCTCATGATGCTGACGTAATCCACCAACCTATTGGACACAAAGATGAACATACGTCATCAGTATTAGTATTTGGTATGAAACATTTTCAAAATGGGTCATTTTAGGAAACACACGGTTCTAGTTGAAAGGAAATTAAAGCACGCCAAAGGAGTCTGAAGCAAATGAAAGCACGCCAAAACAAATCAAGAAAACCTAAGGGCAACTGAATCCCACCATCCAACACACATCCCCACATCCAGCTAGCCAGCCAGCCAACGAAAAAACCCACCTGAAGAAAGACCAGCATACTGATTGTGGAAACCACGTGTCAAAACGACTAGGCACAACAGCAGAAACACACAAACATGCGAGAACCACTATGGTCTTGTAAAACGAAGTACTGTAAGTGTGTAGGCACACATATGGACAAGGTTCTGGATGACGAGTACTTCAATCACATTTGTTGGTAGTCAGCCACGCTGATTCTCTAAATTAGTGACTGTCAATTGGGTTTCAGTCACTATATTATTCAAATGTCGGACACTTGTTTACATCGTACAAAAAGACCAACGTTTCAATGCCTTTTTCTGTTACAAAAGACACCCAGATGAGAGAGAGAAAAAACTAGGCCAGTTCTACACAAGAAACGATTATGAATCAGCATACTAAAGCAGAGAGATATTGCCACTCAAGAACGAGTGTATAATGGGTTCAACCTAAAACACGTCGTGCACAGAGCTTGACTGATTTCAGACATTTTGAATGTTATTGGTTACCATGTTACCTTTCATAACTGATTTGGGCCAGCTAAGAACTTACTTGTGTATCAAGTGGACTTCATAGGAAGTTTCTATCTGAGTCTTGTAGCCAGACACTGCCACAGTCAACAGCAGCTTTTCCTGTCCTGTCCGTGCGCTCTCTGCTTCAAACGTGTCGTGAAGCGTCTGAGAAGACAACATCCAAATACTGACGTATTACACAATCAACACCAGTTTTCAAGTTGTGATTGAATTCCAGGTACGTGACTATCAATGCTTTAAGCACACACCCTTAACTGGATCATTCTAGAAAATACCAGAATATTGTTTTTTTTTCTTTGAAATTCTTTGTGATGTGTTGTTCCGGGTCTAAAATCAATTATAGATTAATTACAATGGAAGAGGAAATCAAGCGAAAGGATGTGTGCTTGTAGTGGCTTGGCCTCTAAAGCTGCCAACATTTACAACAGAAATGATCTGTTTTATGACTGGCTGCCAATATCACATCCTGGTTTGACATGATTTTGTTAGGGTTGTTAGCAGTTGTAACGTGTTTTGAATTTACCTCCAAAAGTAACGTGAAGTAAGTCTTGTAAGAGCTGGAAGGATACTCCCAATCCACATCCAGTCCGTCAAAACTGCGCTTTCTGAGGAAGGAGACAGCATTGTCAGCAAACAGTTGTCGCTGTGCACTGGTGGAGCTGATGGCCTCAAAGTCTGCAGTACCCGCACTGTAGCCTCCCACAGCCAGTAATATTTTCAGCTGAGGATCAGTGGTTTTCAGAGCCCTGATGCGCTGGTACATAGCTGAAAACAGTGAAACAAGATGCTTTTGCATACCAATGTGGATAGGCAGAGCGAAGGGCTAGATCCTTGCAATAGGATAGCATCACCCTACTAATTGAGGATTTGCCAGAAGTTTATTTTTAACACTAGTGCTCTGATAAAGATGCAGACCTATCAGAATGTACACATTACGTTATAACTGAGATGTGCTCGACACGTCGAATGCCGTTTTTGTTGGACTCGATCGTTTAGACTTGCTTGAATGTTAAGGTCTGAAAACCTGACAGTGGTTAATACAACATGCATGCAAAGATGACGTACCTTCATCATTCCACTCAATCGTAGATAAGGAGGCTGAGGCACCTGTGATTTTGGCAAAGGCATAGACAAGGTGGGTGCATAGGCCAGGTTGATAATCTTCAGGTACATATTTCCCCACACCAGAACGATACTGCGCCCAGTTGGTGTAGTAGCAGACAAGGCGTAGTCCAGACTGATCTGTCGTTGCAGATGTGGATACAGATATTGTTGGTGTTGTGACTGGTATAGGAGAAGACTGGGTTCCTGGATTAGCTGAAACATTTTTTTAGACAATAGATCAGAAACTGATTGATTCAAGTGTCTGCATGATAGTATTACTATAGATGCAGCTTCCTTTCTGCTTGACATCTAGCTGCCAAGCAGAGTCAGTGCTTAATAAAAAGACAAGATATAACACAAGCATATTTGAGCTTGATAAATACGTGCTTACTGTGGTCCATGAGAATATAGGTAAAGGAAATTAGTTTTAAACGCATTTTGAAATATAGCGCTATTGAACGCACCCGTGGAAGAAGAGATGGCAGGACTAACTGCTTGTAACGCCTTTGAAATGTGTCCTATGAGTGGGTAGTCGCCCTGACCACAGGCGTTGTTGCCGAAATCATCATCAAAATCCAAAGTCCAGAACATGGCTCCACCCAGTCTTCTGTCTAGGATGTATTGAGCCTGAAACACATCAGTTATACATGTTCAAAAAATACGTCGTAGTGGCTATGCAATCTTATTACACCGGTGAACATCGTTGATGTATGGACTTATGCCTGAACTGCACCTCAGCAGTGTTTGGACATGAACTATAGTATGAATCAGGCCACTGTTCCTACTAAAGATTACCCGGTATAAGAATGAAGAAAAAAAACTGTTCATTTTCTCATGTGACAAGCAAACGTTTTCCATGACGTTGTTTGCAGTTACATTTAGTTTCCATGCATTTAGACATTAACCCTTTGAAATGACATGAAAGGTTTTGTGCTTCTTCTGAAGAATAGATCAATGCAGAAATAAGGGACAGGCTCATACCTTGTACTTCATACTTTGTAGATCATCATAAGCCAGCCAAGTCCACTGGCCATTCCTCTGACCGTACGCATAGGGAACTTTGGAGTCGTTCATCCATACTCGAGTCCAGCTGCCAGTGTCCAGCAGCTGACACACCTCATAGTAGGCTAAAAAGCCAGGAGTAGCTGAGTAGGGTCCTGCTGAGCCACCTGCTCCAAGAAAAGTGTCACCTGGATTGTGCTGAGAGGGGCTGGACATGAGGAAAGTCCTTCCATATGAAGCCAGTCCCAGAACCAGCTTGTCCAGAGGGCAGCCCATCTGGTGCCAGTAATGCACAGAAGCGTTCTAGACACAAAGAATAGCACTTGCATGTACTAGATGCTCGTATCATTTTTACACCTACCGTATGAAGGTCTCTTTGCCATTGATCTCTAATTATTTACCTGCTTGAGGACACAATGTGTATCTTTCTGTAACTTTAAACTGGAACATCTGAAAAACTGGCATTACCAAACTATTGAACACCTCAGTAAACAAGGACAACAACAACAACAACAACGATGACCAAAAAGATGCTACAAATCAGACCAAGCTTAGAAATTGGTCCTAATTTATCAACTGGCTTGAGATCTCATGTTAGTGTATTGGGTATTTTAAGATTCTGTAATGACAGCTATGTTCCAGATTCTGTAATGACAGTTATGTGATAAATCTGATGAGCCTAAAATCTGAGATTCAATCCTTTTCTGTAAATGTGTGTAGTATGATGATCATACCTGACTGAGCAAATTGGATCCTGCTGTATTTCTGTCTTGGCTTGGAACGTACAGTGGACTGTTGTGACCTAGCTCAGTGCTCCAGGGTCCATAGTAGTCATAGCTCATGATGCTGACGTATCCACCAACCTATTGGACACAAAGATGAACATACGTCATCAGTATTAGTATTTGGTATGAAACATTTTCAAAATGGGTCATTTTAGGAAACACACGGTTCTAGTTGAAAGGAAATTAAAGCACGCCAAAGGAGTCTGAAGCAAATGAAAGAAAGCACGCCCAAACAAATCAAGAAAACCTAAGGCAACTGAATCCCACCATCCAACACATCCCCACATCCAGCTAGCCAGCCAGCCAACGAAAAACCCACCTGAAGAAAGACCAGCATACTGATTGTGGAAACCGTGTCAAAACGACTAGGCACAACAGCAGAAACACACAACATGCGAGAACCACTATGGTCTTGTAAAACGAAGTACTGTAAGTGTGTAGGCACACATATGGACAAGGTCTGGATGACGAGTACTTCAATCACATTTGTTGGTAGTCAGCCACGCTGATTCTCTAAATCAGTGACTGTCAATTGGGTTTCAGTCACTATATTATTCAAATGTCGGACACTTGTTTACATCGTACAAAAAGACCAACGTTTCAATGCCTTTTTCTGTTACAAAAGACACCCAGATGAGAGAGAGAAAACTAGGCCAGTTCTACACAAGAAACGATTATGAATCAGCATACTAAAGCAGAGAGATATTGCCACTCAAGAACGAGTGTATAATGGGTTCAACCTAAAACACGTCGTGCACAGACTTGACTGATTTCAGACATTTTGAATGTTATTGGTTTACCATGTTACCTTTCATAACTGATTTGGGCCAGCTAAGAACTTACTTGTGTATCAAGTGGACTTCATAGGAAGTTTCTATCTGAGTCTTGTAGCCAGACACTGCCACAGTCAACAGCAGCTTTTCCTGTCCTGTCCGTGCGCTCTCTGCTTCAAACGTGTCGTGAAGCGTCTGAGAAGACAACATTCAAATACTGACGTATTACACAATCAACACCAGTTTTCAAGTTGTGATTGAATTCCAGGTACGTGACTATCAATGCTTTAAGCACACACCCTTAACTGGATCATTCTAGAAAATACCAGAATATTGTTTTTTTTTTTTTTGAAATTCTTTGTGATGTGTTGTTCCGGGTCTAAAATCAATTATAGATTAATTACAATGGAAGAGGAAATCAAGCGAAAGGATGTGTGCTTGTAGTGGCTTGGCCTCTAAAGCTGCCAACATTCACAACAGAAATGATCTGTTTTATGACTGGCTGCCAATATCACATCCTGGTTTGACATGATTTTGTTTAGGGTTGTTAGCAGTTGTAACGTGTTTTGAATTTACCTCCAAAAGTAACGTGAAGTAAGTCTTGTAAGAGCTGGAAGGATACTCCCAATCCACATCCAGTCCGTCAAAACTGCGCTTTCTGAGGAAGGAGACAGCATTGTCAGCAAACAGTTGTCGCTGTGCACTGGTGGAGCTGATGGCCTCAAAGTCTGCAGTACCCGCACTGTAGCCTCCCACAGCCAGTAATATTTTCAGCTGAGGATCAGTGGTTTTCAGAGCCCTGATGCGCTGGTACATATAGCTGAAAACAGTGAAACAAGATGCTTTTGCATACCAATGTGGATAGGCAGAGCGAAGGGCTAGATCCTTGCAATAGGATAGCATCACCCTACTAATTGAGGATTTGCCAGAAGTTTTTTTTTAACACTAGTGCTCTGATAAAGATGCAGACCTATCAGAATGTACACATTACGTTATAACTGAGATGTGCTCGACATGTCGAATGCCGTTTTTGTTGGACTCGATCGTTTAGACTGCTTGAATGTAAGGTCTGAAAACCTGACAGTGGTTAATACAACATGCATGCAAAGATGACGTACCTTCATCATTCCACTCAATCGTAGATAAAGTGGCTGAGGCACCTGTGATTTTGGCAAAGGCATAGACAAGGTGGGTGCATAGGCCAGGTTGATAATCTTCAGGTACATATTTCCCCACACCAGAACGATACTGCGCCCAGTTGTGTAGTAGCAGACAAGGCGTAGTCCAGACTGATCTGTCGTTGCAGATGTGGATACAGATATTGTGTTGTGTTGTGACTGGTATAGGAGAGAAGACTGGGTTCCTGGATTAGCTGAAACATTTTTAGACAATAGATCAGAAACTTGATTCAAGTGTCTGCATGATAGTATTACTATAGATGCAGCTTCCTTTCTGCTTGACATCTAGCTGCCAAGCAGAGTCAGTGCTTAATAAAAAGACAAGATATAACACAAGCATATTTGAGCTTGATAAATACGTGCTTACTGTGGTCCATGAGAATATAGGTAAAGGAAATTAGTTTTAAACGCATTTTGAAATATATAGCGCTATTGAACGCACCCGTGGAAGAAGAGATGGCAGGACTAACTGCTTGTAACGCCTTGAAATGTGTCCTATGAGTGGGTAGTCGCCCTGACCACAGGCGTTGTTGCCGAAATCATCAAAATCCAAAGTCCAGAACATGGCTCCACCCAGTCTTCTGTCTAGGATGTATTGAGCCTGAAACACATCAGTTATACATGTTCAAAAAATACGTCGTAGTGGCTATGCAATCTTATTACACCGTGAACATCGTTGATGTATGGACTTTATGCCTGAACTGCACCTCAGCAGTGTTTGGACATGAACTATAGTATGAATCAGGCCACTGTTCCTACCTAAAGATTACCCGGTATAAGAATGAAGAAAAAAACTTTCATTTTCTCATGTGACAAGCAAACGTTTTCCATGACGTTGTTTGCAGTTGCATTTAGTTTCCATGCATTTAGACATTAACCCTTTGAAATGACATGAAAGGTTTTGTGCTTCTTCTGAAGAATAGATCAATGCAGAAATAAGGGACAGGCTCATACCTTGTACTTCATACTTTGTAGATCATCATAAGCCAGCCAAGTCCACTGGCCATTCCTCTGACCGTACGCATAGGGAACTTTGGAGTCGTTCATCCATACTCGAGTCCAGCTGCCAGTGTCCAGCAGCTGACACACCTCATAGTAGGCTAAAAAGCCAGGAGTAGCTGAGTAGGGGTCCTGCTGAGCCACCTGCTCCAAGAAAAGTGTCACCTGGATTGTGCTGAGAGGGGCTGGACATGAGGAAAGTCCTTCCATATGAAGCCAGTCCCAGAACCAGCTTGTCCAGAGGGCAGCCCATCTGGTGCCAGTAATGCACAGAAGCGTTCTAGACACAAAGAAATAGCACTTGCATGTACTAGATGCTCGTATCATTTTTACACCTACCGTATGAAGGTCTCTTTGCCATTGATCTCTAATTATTACCTGCTTGAGGACACAATGTGTATCTTTCTGTAACTTTAAACTGGAACATCTGAAAAACTGGCATTACCAAACTATTGAACACCTCAGTAAACAAGGACAACAACAACAACAACAACGATGACCAAAAAGATGCTACAAATCAGACCAAGCTTAGAAATTGGTCCTAATTATCGACTGGCTTGAGATCTCATGTTAGTGTATTGGGTATTTTAAGATTCTGTAATGACAGCTATATTCCAGATTCTGTAATGACAGTTATGTGATAAATCTGATGAGCCTAAAATCTGAGATTCAATCCTTTTCTGTAAATGTGTGTAGTATGATGATCATACCTGACTGAGCAAATTGGATCCTGCTGTATTTCTGTCTTGGCTTGGAACGTACAGTGGACTGTTGTGACCTAGCTCAGTGCTCCAGGGTCCATAGTAGTCATAGCTCATGATGCTGACGTAATCCCAACCTATGGACACAAAGATGAACATACGTCATCAGTATTAGTATTTGGTATGAAACATTTCAAAATGGTCATTTTAGGAAACACACGGTTCTAGTTGAAAGGAAATTAAAGCACGCCAAAGGAGTCTGAAGCAAATGAAAGAAAGCACGCCCAAACAAATCAAGAAAACCTAAGGCAACTGAATCCCACCATCCAACACATCCCCACATCCAGCTAGCCAGCCAGCCAACGAAAAACCCACCTGAAGAAAGACCAGCATACTGATTGTGGAAACCACGTGTCAAAACGACTAGGCACAACAGCAGAAACACACAACATGCGAGAACCACTATGGTCTTGTAAAACGAAGTACTGTAAGTGTGTAGGACACATATGGACAAGGTTTGGATGACGAGTACTTCAATCACATTTGTTGGTAGTCAGCCACGCTGATTCTCTAAATCAGTGACTGTCAATTGGGTTTCAGTCACTATATTATTCAAATGTCGGACACTTGTTTACATCGTACAAAAAGACCAACGTTTCAATGCCTTTTTCTGTTACAAAAGACACCCAGATGAGAGAGAAAAAACTAGGCCAGTTCTACACAAGAAACGATTATGAATCAGCATACTAAAGCAGAGAGATATTGCCACTCAAGAACGAGTGTATAATGGGTTCAACCTAAAACACGTCGTGCACAGAACTTGACTGATTTCAGACATTTTGAATGTTATTGGTTTACCATGTTACCTTTCATAACTGATTTGGGCCAGCTAAGAACTTACTTGTGTATCAAGTGGACTTCATAGGAAGTTTCTATCTGAGTCTTGTAGCCAGACACTGCCACAGTCAACAGCAGCTTTTCCTGTCCTGTCCGTGCGCTCTCTGCTTCAAACGTGTCGTGAAGCGTCTGAGAAGACAACATCCAAATACTGACGTATTACACAATCAACACCAGTTTTCAAGTTGTGATTGAATTCCAGGTACGTGACTATCAATGCTTTAAGCACACACCCTTAACTGGATCATTCTAGAAAATACCAGAATATTGTTTTTTTTCTTTGAAATTCTTTGTGATGTGTTGTTCCGGGTCTAAAATCAATTATAGATTAATTACAATGGAAGAGGAAATCAAGCGAAAGGATGTGTGCTTGTAGTGGCTTGGCCTCTAAAGCTGCCAACATTTACAACAGAAATGATCTGTTTTATGACTGGCTGCCAATATCACATCCTGGTTTGACATGATTTTGTTTAGGGTTGTTAGCAGTTGTAACGTGTTTTGAATTTACCTCCAAAAGTAACGTGAAGTAAGTCTTGTAAGAGCTGGAAGGATACTCCCAATCCACATCCAGTCCGTCAAAACTGCGCTTTCTGAGGAAGGAGACAGCATTGTCAGCAAACAGTTGTCGCTGTGCACTGGTGGAGCTGATGGCCTCAAAGTCTGCAGTACCCGCACTGTAGCCTCCCACAGCCAGTAATATTTTCAGCTGAGGATCAGTGGTTTTCAGAGCCCTGATGCGCTGGTACATAGCTGAAAACAGTGAAACAAGATGCTTTTGCATACCAATGTGGATAGGCAGAGCGAAGGGCTAGATCCTTGCAATAGGATAGCATCACCCTACTAATTGAGGATTTGCCAGAAGTTTATTTTTAACACTAGTGCTCTGATAAAGATGCAGACCTATCAGAATGTACACATTACGTTATAACTGAGATGTGCTCGACATGTCGAATGCCGTTTTTGTTGGACTCGATCGTTTAGACTTGCTTGAATGTTAAGGTCTGAAAACCTGACAGTGGTTAATACAACATGCATGCAAAGATGACGTACCTTCATCATTCCACTCAATCGTAGATAAAGTG
>JADBJO010036950.1:0-10306 GCA_016801955.1 Conus betulinus | reverse complement strand
CCCCCCCCCCCCCCCCCGATTCATCCAGCCTTCACTTCACGCACACGCAAGCACGCACGCCAAGCAAACGCGTGCGCGCATACACACCCGACACCCCAGACACCCCGCACGCACGAGCGTGCCCACGCATGCGCCGCACACACAACACACACACACACCCAAACACACACACACACACACACACCCACACACCACACACACACCACGCACGCACGCACGCAAGCGCACACCACGGGTATACACACACACACCACAACACACCACACAACACACACACACCCAAACATGACTTCAATTCATTAGAACAATTTTGCGAACAGTTCTCATCAATACATTTATGAACAGTTTATGTACCTTGGTGATCATTTGCATCACACAACATTACAGATAAGAATCAGAGTAGATGATGCGGTCTTCCTAAAAACAAACAAAAAACAAAATTGCCAGAGATAATCGTGCAGAATCAGAACAACAGTCTTGAAGACTGAACCATTCGTGACGTATGGTCGCACACCAGTTACGTCCCTTGGACTGGACTCTGTCAGTGATCCTAAGCTTGGAAGTGATGATACACGCACGGCAGACGACAACGACAAGAATATACGACTGATCATTGGCGTTCCCATAACTATCCCCGTACCCATTACGACCCAATGGTGTCAGAAAAACAGCACAGGATTGAGTTCGAAAATGAAAAGACGGTTTGTAAATTAAAAAAAACAACTTGGTTGTAAATATGTTAATCAGATGCCATGAATTCAAAGTTTAAGAACCCAAATGGCACGCAGACAAGATCACAAAATGTAATCTACAAGGAAGACTTTGTTCACGTAGGAGTGCCATTGTTCACGTGGAAGTGCAATGCTTCCTTTCGTCCTCTTCTCGTGCGTGCGAGCGTGGCGTGTGCGTGTGTGTGTGTGGCGGTGTGTGTGTGTGTGAAAAAGGGGGCACAGCATACACCAAGCCTGTTGGAGAGATATGTTTCACTTAAGCCTGCTAATCAGTCATTACCGAGACAAGCCTCAAGGGGGACAAACTCTCCCGGATGCCAGTGCAAATCGTGGGAAGAAAAGAAAAAGAAAAAGGCGGGAAACGCAAAAGGCAACGGCTAACACCCCCACTTCCGGGCGCGCATGCACGAGAGCAGGCGCGTTAAATCTCCAGAAAAGTGGAAACAAAACTGCTCTGAACTTTGTCATGGTCGTGGCTATAAAGATGCCCACGGGGGCTTGCTTTTTTTTTTTTTTTTTTGTTTTGGCGCAGAGGGTAGATGGGGTTTGGTAATTGAATCCGAAACAAGGATTGGAGGGGATGGTGGTGGAAGGAGTGGAACAGAGATGGAGGTGTGTGTGTGGGGGGGGGGGGGGAATGGGGTAGAGGGGGAATGGGGGTAGACAATGTGTTTGATTAGCAAGGAGAAGAAAGACAAAGGAGTAGTTGAGTGGATGGGGCAATACTCAGGTTGTTCGTCAGACAATCAGACTTCATCCCCTTTTTATTCAGGCGTAACAATTCGTGGGATGGCTTGGAGAAGATATTCAGGTTGTGAGTTTGTACATAAACACGTCACAGCCGTAATGATCTCGCACGTTCATTCATACCTAAAGGCACCAACAACCACCGCGTAGCTCAATCCCTCCCTCCCATTGGAAATCAGGGAATGGAAACAAAACAAAAACGTGTGTGTGTGTGTGTGTGTGTGTGTGTGTGTGTGTGTATGTGAATGTGTGTGTGTGTTATGTGTTTGTGTGTGTGTGTGTGTGTGTGTGTGTGTGTCTTAAGTCTTATGTGCTGTGTCTATGTATTAATTACCAGATGCGATAAAGGTGGAGTCTAAGAAACCCTAAATGTGACTCAAAACAAGAACAGGAAATCTATTCTTGAATGTGAGACATTGTTCATATGGGAGTGTAATGCCTCTCTCTCATCCCTCCGCCTCTCCCTCCCCTCTCCGTCTCCCTCCCTCCCCCTATCCCTCCTCTCCCCTCCGACCTCCTCCCACATCCTCCGTCCCCTCGAGCTCCCTCGTCCCTCCTCTCCCCCTCCTCGCCCTCCCTCCCAGTTCTCCTCTCCTCGACCCGCCTCGGCTCACGTCTCTCCCTCTCCTTCTCTCTCGTTCCATCTTCCTCCCTCATCCCTCACTCCGTTCCTCTCTCCTCTCTCTTCACTACATTCTCCTCTGTCATTTGTCCTGTCCTCGTCTCTTTTCTTTCTTTCTCCCCTCATCCTCTGTGTGTGTGTGTGTGTGTGTGTGTGTGTGTGTGGTGTGAAAAGGAGGGCATAGAGACAACAAAGCCTGTTGAGGAGACACGTTTCACTTCAGCCTGCTAATCAGGGTCATCACACTTCAAGGGGGACAACTCTCCCCCAGTATGCCCATAGCACAAAACAATCGACGATCGCGAAGGATCGCGGGAAAACCAAAAACCACATGTAGGCAACCAAGGACGGCCCCTACAAAACAAAACAAAAACAACCAGCCAGCAAACACAACCACAAAACACGAACAACCTAACAACAACAACCCCCACTCACACAATAACAACCATAACAACCCACCCCCCCTTTCCGGGCGCGCATGCACGAGATAGGCCGTTAAACTCTCCAGGAAAAAGTGGAAACAACTCTGCTCTGAAACTTTGTCATGATGAATGTAGCGTTGCAGATAGATGAGCCTGGAACAGGTTGCTTGATAGCTTTTTTTTTTTTTTTTCGCAGAGGGGTTTTTTTTTTTTTGTTTTTTTTTTTTTTTTTTGGTAATTGAATTTTTTTTTTTTTTTTTTTTTTTTTTTTTTTTTTTTTTTTTTTTTTTTTTTTTTTTTTTTTTTTTTTTTTTTTTTTTTTTTTTTTTTTTTTTTTTTTTTTTTTTTTTTTTTTTCGTCCCACAGAATGCGGACTTGGGTAATTGCTCGAAACGAGATGAGTGGATTGGAGTAAGATCGAACAGAAGGGAGTTGTGTGTGCCGTGGTGTGGTGGGTGTTGGGGGGGGGGGATTGGGGGGAGAGGGGAATGGGGGGGGGGGGGGGCCCAGAAGTGTTTGATATAGCAAGGAAGGAAGAAAGGAAGGCAAGTGGCGGAGTGGAGGGGTGGATACTCAGGTTGTGGTCCGACAAGATCAGACTTTCATATTTCCCATTTATTCAGGACGTAAAACGATTCGTGGATGGCTGTGGAGAAGGTATTCAGTCTGGAACGCCGTGTGGTATGTGAAACAGTGCAAAAAGCCGTAAGGGTTCTTTAACCGTTCATTAACTAAAGTCACCCAACATCACCAGCTCAATCCCTCCCGTTCAAAAATCAACGAATGTGAAACATAACAAAACGAAAAAGTTATGGTACGTGTGTGTGAGTGCGGCGTTGCGTGCGTGCGTGTTTGTGTGCATGTGGCCTTGTGTGTGTGTGCGTGCGTTGTATGTGTAGTATACGTTTGTGTGTGTGTGGTGTGTGTGTGTGTTGTGTGTGTGTGTGTGTGTGTGAAGATTCATAGGGGTACTTGCAGTTTTGTTGTCATGTGTGCAATAGCTTTCTTCATCTTATGTGTTTTTGTGCGGACCCCCTGGCCCTTTCAGAGAATGGAAGTTCTCCCATCTCTCTCTCCTCTCTCTCTCTCTCTCTTCTCTCTCTCTCTCTCCCCTCTCTCTCTCTCTCTCTCTCTCTCTCCTAAAACGGCATTTTTTCTTTCTTTTTCTTTTTTTTTTTTTTGAGGGAGATACATACCCATCACAGTCATTTGTCTTATATTTATTAGCTTTGGTGTCTGCATGCGTATTTTTTTTTCACCTTCACCACGAAATTCATTTATTTCGCCCGTGCACGTTTGTTTAGTGGCGTGTTGATCTGATCTTCCAGCAAGGTTACGCAAAAACAAACAAACAACAAACAAAACTAGGAGACAGTAAGATGGAATGTGGTGCCAGCGCAAATCCGTCAAACTTTGGTGCTGATCTGTCCTGAAGCACAGAACTCTCTGCTATCTCTGGTTCAGTGACGTCTCTGTCTGTCTCTGCCAAAGAATACCAGTTCTCTTCGTTAGGCCTTGGGATCCGCTAAGGACATACAGAGGCAACCACTCTCTCTCTCTCTCTCTCCTCTCTCTCTCTCTCTCTCTCACACACACACACACACACACACAACACACACACACACACATACACACAGATTGAACATGCACACATTAAGTCGCACTTGCATATACACGTACACAGATTCACACTCGATTACATGCACACATTTGAACAAGGGTGTACATCCGATAAAGCAATGAAAAGAACAGAGGCAACAACCAACACACAGAGGCAAGAACCAACACACCGCCAGTGTCTCCCCCTACAGGTTTATCATTGCTGCTGCGGCAACAATGAAGTAAAAACGACTTCCACCATGGAATACTGAAATTGTCTGGCCAGGTAACGGTTGACATTATTTCATAGTTTACTAACGTTATTGTTTTTCTTTTTTTTTAACGTCAAAGGGAAATAATTCTTTTAGTCTGTATCTGTTTTGTTTTGTTTTTCTGGGGAAAAATGATTTTACTTTTACTGATGAACTGACTCCAAGGGCGTGCAACCCTAACCTGTTCTTTATCGCTCGAATTCTATACGCAGTTTTGAGTGTATTTTCTCTTGATTGTATTTCTGTCTTTTTTGTTTTCTTTTCTTGTTTTTTTTTTTCTCTATTTTCTTCTTTTTTCTTTCTTTGTTCTTCCTCTTTTTTTTTGGGGGGGGTGGGTAGGGGGCGTAGATCAAGGGTAAGGGTGGTAAACTGGGGGCAGGGGGATGGGGATAGGATTTTTTTTTTTTTTTTTTTTTTTTTTTTTTTTTGGTAAGCCATCCGCCTCGCCGGCACACGGTGGGTTCTCCCCTTGTGAGGGAACGAGTGTTGGAAGAGGGGAGTTTCATGGCGAGGTGACTGAAGACGGAAACTCAAAGCAAATCAAAAAAAGAAAAAAAAAAACAGAAAAAAACGTTATTCGTTCAGCAAGACAACCCCGGCAAAACACCTTACAGAACAAAACACGATACATTTCGACCTCTTAGGTCTTCATGAGGTAAAGAGAGACAACATTCAGGATAAGGAGGAAACCGAAAAGAACGAGGAAATCGCTTTTCTTCTTCTCAAATTCGGGCGAAAAGTGCATCGTGTTTTGTCCTGTAAATCGGTTTTGTCCGGATTGTCTTGCAGAACTAATAACGTTTGTTGTTTAAATTTTTAAAAAAATGGAATAGACTTCATATGCATACATTTTTTTCATGATTTATTTTTAAACAAATGCAGGCGTGTGTTCGCGCTCTGGTGACGGTCAGTAGCCCATAAGCATGGTCACAGAGTGCACACCATAAGAGACAGTCTAAAGATATCTGCCCAGGCTGCCCGAAGCGGGATTGAACCTCAGGAGCGTTGGATCCAGAGGACAGGGCTGTGGCCATCAGGCCAACCCGTTCTCCGTTTAGGTCCTCGTCAATCACTGTGGTCAGCTCTCTCTCGTCCACGTCAGACAGTTGTCTGCCCTTCCGTCCCGGCCTCTCTCTCTCTCTCTCTCTCTCTGCTTCTCTCTCTTTTTGTCCTCTCTCTCTCTCTGTCCTTCTCTCTCTCTCTCACTATCTCTTCTCTCTCTGCCTCTCTCTTTATCTCTTTCGTCGTTTTCTTTCTTTCTTTCTCACGCACACGCACACACATATGCGCGCGCTCACGCGCGCGCGCGCTCACGCGCGCGCGCGCTCACACATATACACACACGTGCGCGCCTACATGTGCTCGCTCTTACGCACACACATATGCATATGTGTGCATGTGCACATCCACACCCACACGCATGCGCACATACCGGCATACTCATGAACACGGACGTGCATACACATACGCACATGCGTGCATGTCCACAGACAAAGACATATACACACACATATATGTACACATACATACGCAAATACGTATGTATGCTCACACAAAAACCACAAATCACACACACACATGCACATGCACTTCTGCACACGCACACACACGCGCACACACACGCAGGCAGACACGCGCGCACATACACACACATACACACACCACACACATACACGCGCACATACACACGCATACGTGCCCGCACACATACACACACACAGCGCGCACACTCATGCATACGCACACACGCACATCATGCACACGCACATGCGATCGCGCACACACATGGTTCCCTGCCAACACATCCGAACGCGCGTGTGTACATTCACTACACACACGTACAATGACGAAAAAAAAACTGAAAGTGAACGGAAACTTCTCAAGTCGCCACCCCTGCTTTGGGCTACTGTGGTACAACCAGTGTCAGGTAGGCACTCAAAGCCTGACCAGTGCGTTGGGCTACTGCGTTAGTCAGACATCTGCCAAGTTGTAGCCACGAGACCCTCTTCTTCAGTTCTCTCATCTTAGTCATTAATTCATTTATCCATCAGCTTCAAATCACGCGTTGTGTGGTCTGAAAACTTGGGCGGATGTGGTGTAGCGTATATGGACTAGTCCGCACGCAGTGACGCCTCCTTGATGAAACTGAAACTGAAAGTGAAACTGAAACTTTCTCACTCTCCCCCCTCTTTCTCTGTCGCTCTCTCTCTCTCTCTCTCTCTCTCTCTCTCTCTCTCTCTCTCTGTCCTCTCTTTATCCTCTCTCTCTGTCCTTCTCTCTTTCTCCTCTCTCTCTCTCTCTCTCTCTCTCTCTCTCTCTCTCTCTCTCTCTCTCCTCTCTTTCTCCTCTCTCTCTCTCTCTCTCTCTCTCTCTCTCTCTCTGTCTCTTCCATTCCTCCCTCTCTCCCTCCCCCCCCACTCTAATGAGCGCGCGCGCGCATACCTGTAGAATCAGAGAGAGAGGGGGGAGGGAGGGTCTGTTATGTCGATGATCACTTTTGGAACTTTGGAGAGAAACACGGCAGAATAGGCTGTTGAACACGATGCAGGAGGGAAGACAAAAAAAAAAAAACTTAGATGGCAAGTCGAAGTTTCACATCATTGCTCCCCGCCACCCCACACCCCCACCCCTCCACACACACCCATACACATATCTCTCCCTCTCTCCGCCCCCCCCCCCCTTCCCCTTCCCTCAAAAAGCCACCAACACAACTGTCTGTAACATTATTTCTTTCCATATGTGGAGAAGGGGCGAGGCGGGTGACTGGACAGGGGAGATTACTCCTAGCCAACTCTGGCAGCCATTTTTTTTCATCGTCACCGCCAGGGGAGGGAGAGAGAGAGAGAGAGAGAGAGAGAAGTCAGGGAAACAAATGATTGTGTAACAAGCTGAGCTACGAGCAAGACGCGCACACCATCAACCTCACGTGCCGCGAGAAAGAGAAAATGACGAAACTGCCTTTTGCCCCCCTCCCCCTCCCCCCCCCCCCCCCCCCCGCCAAGTAAGTTTAGCCCTCCCTCTTCTCCCCCACCCCCCCCCCCCCTTTCCCCATTCCTCTCCCTGCCGTTACCGTCAGGACTCGCACGTCAAGGGTTTCCGGTGTGGTCACTGCCGGTGGAAATTGAACTGGGAATTGGGGAGAGCCTGTGTCTTGCTGGAGGGGAAAGTGGATGGGGGGGGGGGGGAGGGGGAGGGAATGTTGGGAGGTGGTAGTTTTGATGATTTCGGGGGGGGGGGGGGGGGGGGAGGGGGGGGGGGAGGACAGAGCAAAAGTTCCATGTCGTTGAGATATACGCGTGGGTTCGTTACCTTGCCAAGTTCTGTCTGTCTGTTGTTGTACATGACTAGATTTGGGATAAAGATACAGGGAAAACTCCTGTCAAGAGCTGGGTCCAGCTTGGCGTTTGTGTTGATTGCATACCGGGGATAAACGCGATAAACAGCTGTGTGCAATGAGGAACGATTACTTTTATGCTGACCACCCATTGAAAATATTCCCCTAGGATCACCGCCCATGGAACATCTTTATCTCGCTTGCCTCAAAGACCAAGGGGATCAGACAGGAAGGAGGCGCTGTTCGCAGACTGCCTTCAATAAATTGCCGTGTTCATCACCGCCGCTAATCATATGAAGCTCTTGGCCTGGATTCGTCCAGTTCTCAAGCTTGGATTCGTCTGGTTCTGTAGCTTGGGTTTCGTCTGGTTCTCTAGCTTGGATTCGTCTGGTTCTGTAGCTTGGGTTCGTCCGGTTCCCAAGCTTGGGTTCGTCCGGTTCGTGCTTCGTCCTCACTTTTTATGCCACGATTTGCTGTGTCCTTTCTTTTTATGACATAGTTTGCTGTGTCCTTACTTTTAATGACATAGTTTGCTGTGTCCTTACTTTTAATGACATAGTTTGCTGTGTCCTTAATGACATAGTTTGCTGTGTCCTTACTACTTTTATGCCATCGTTTGCTATGGCTTTACTTTCTATGCCATAGTTTGCTATGTCCTTACTTTTTACGATATAGTTTGCTGTGTCGTTACTTTAATGACATAGTTTGCTATGTCCTTACTTTTTATGATATAGTTTGCTGTGTCCTTACTTTTTATGCCATAGTTTACTATGTCCTTACTTTTATGATATAGTTTTTGCTGTGTCCTTACTTTTTATGACATATTTTGCTGTGTCCTTACTTTTCATGATATAGTTTGCTGTGTCCTTACTTTTCATGATATAGTTTGCTGTGTCCTTACTTTTTTATGATATAGTTTGCTGCGTCCTTAGAATGTAGAGAGGGAATGAAATGGCTGATCGTTGGCCAAGAATGCCACAACAAGGAAACTATCTAACATATCTATCCCCTACACAGATCTAAAACCGAAAGTTAATGATTATGTCAGAGACCTCTGGCTGGAGGACTTAATACACAAACGGATAACAAACTTTTCTAGATCCGTCCAAACCTAAAATAGTTCTTCTCATCTACCTCTGGTGGTCGCAAAGAAGAAACGGTTTTTATGCCGGCTGCAAACCGGCCATTCGTATTTTATTCATTCGTACCTTTCAAAGAGTGAAGAAACTCTGTGGTGCATTCCATGTCATGTGCCACTCACAGTGAAACACGTTCTTTTAGAGCATTGGGACTTGCATGACGTGAGACACAAACGTTTTTTACAGCAGACTCCATGAAAACCTTGTTCAGAGATGTCCCACCTGATGTGATCTTTGAATTTCTGAAAGAGATTAACATTTTTCATCTGATTTGAGATTTGACAGTGGAAAGATTTTTTAACCAAAATTTCGGATGTGTTTTTTAGAAGATGTATTTTAAAGGGTTGTGTGAATGAATGACTCGTGAGTTGTCTTCAACGCGGCGACAGCCCTGATATAGCCCTTTGCGGTCGGCTGGGCTATAAACAACATTACCTTAACTTACTATCAGAATCAAGAGCAATGGAAGACAGGCCCTTGTGCAACCCAAACCATATGGGGGGAGGGGGGGGGGGGGGGGCAGAGAAACCAAAAGTAATAAATCACCAGACATTAGAACTCCAATAAACAAACAACAAAAAACAAAACAAAAACAAAAAAAACCCACACGAACGTAAACCCCTTTGTCCAACAAAGCCAAGAACAAAGAAAGAAACAGAAACAGACTGGAAGGTCCTTTATGAAAGCGTCCCCAATGCCCCCCCACCCTCTTTTTACCCCATACTCCATCACTTCTCATTCAAAAAAAAAAAAAAAAAAAAGGAATAGTGAATATGAATTGCTCAATAGACCAGAGTGGGAAGAAAAGTGTGATGGTGTAGTTTAGGGAGGAAAGGAAGGGGGGGGGGGGGGCACAGCGTCCCTTAGAGTGACGGCACTGCAGGGACAGAGCAGGGAGGGGGGGGAGGGGGGCACAGCGTCCCTCAGAGTGACGGCACTGCAGAGACAGAGCAGGGGGGGGGGGGGGGGCACAGCGTCCCTCAGAGTGCAGGGGGGGGGGGGCACAGACGTGACGGCACTGCAGGGACAGGGGCAGCAGGGGGGGGGGGGGCACAGCGTCCCTCAGAGTGACGGCACTGCAGGGACAGAGCAGGGGGGGGGGGGGGGGCACAGCGTCCCTCAGAGTGACGGCACTGCAGGGACAGAGCAGGGAGAGGGGGGGGGGGGGGCAGCGTCCTTAGCGTCCCGGCAGAGTGACGGCACTGCAGGGGGGGGGCACAGAGCCCTTAGGTGACGGCACTGCAGGGGGGGGGGGGGGGGGGGGCACAGCGTCCCTTAGAGTGACGGCACTGCAGGGACAGAGAGCAGGGGAGGGGGGGGGGGGGCACAGCGTCCCTTAGAGTGACGGCACTGCAGAGACAGAGCAGGGGGGGGGGGGGGGGGGGGGGCCCAACAGCGTCCCTTAGAGTGACGGCACTGCAGAGACAGAGCAGGGGGGGG
>JADBJO010036949.1:0-10306 GCA_016801955.1 Conus betulinus | reverse complement strand
ATTTTTACAGTATCTGCGTGTTAGTGTGTGTGTGTGTGTGTGTGTGTGTGTGTGTGTGTGTGGTGTGTGTGTGTGGGTGCACATGCCGTGGTTACTAGAATTTGTTTGACTTGGTGTGTGTTGTGTGTGTGTGTTTTTTGTTTTTGTTTTTTGTGTGGTGTGTGATGTGTGTGGTGTGTGTGTGTGTGTTGTGCACATGTGTGGTTACTAGATTTGTTTGATTTTGTGATGCTGTGGTGGGTGTGTGGTGTGTGGTGTGTGTGTGGTGTGTGGTGTGGCAGAATCCATGATAGTTGAATTACAATATCATTTTTCTCTCCATGCATGCTTTCCAACATTCTAGTATCTGATAGTGTGTTTGTTTTGTTTTAGGTAAATTAAGGAAAAGAAAAAAATAAAACAAACAAAAAGTGTCCAACTTTCTTTAAATAACAGTAGCAAAAAAAAAGAGCTAGGATAAAAGAATTAATAAAATATGGACAGATCAGAATAGGATTAAAAGAATTTAATAGTATGACAGATCAGGAAGCTAAAAACTAAAGTAAAAAACAAAACATAAAACAAAAGGGAAACAACAAAAGACCAAAAAACTAGCCAAATCAAATCAAAGAGGAAGAGGGAAAAAAGCTGTGACTGTCTGTATTTAGAGAGAAATGTTGGGGTTGTCTGTCTGCCTGTGTGTATTGTATTCAGACTTCAGTTTAATGTAATTCTTTTTCACTAAAAATTACTGTAAAAGAGATATTAGAGGTGTGTGTGTGTGTGGATGTGTGTGTGTGTGTGTGTGTGTGTGTGTGTGATGTAAATGATGTTTTTTTTTAATTTCCTTTTCTCCTTGCACAGAGTGAGAGTTTTGGGTTACCTCTCTGCTTGGTGATGGTGAGAGGCATGGGTGGAAGAGAATGATGGGGGAGAGGGAGGAAAAAAAAAAAAATAGTGAGTGACACTGACACCAGTGACAGGACCATCTGTTATACATGTGGCATGTGTATACTGTATGTGTTTGTGCCTGTGTGACTGTGCACATGCGTGCATGCATGCGTGCGTGTGTGCACTGTTTAAATACATGTGTATGCATGTGCCTTTGTGTATGTGTTTGCGTGGCTTTGCATACAAATGTATGTGTGCGTGTGTGGTGGTGTGTGTGTGTGTGTGTGTGTGTGTGTGTGTGTGTGTGTGTGTGTGTACGGGCGTGTGCATGTTCGTGTGTGTGGTGTGTGTGTGTATGTGTGTGTGTGTGTGTGTGTGTGTGTATACAGCCTTAGACTGTGACCCTTGTGGTTGTCTGGGTTAAATAAACAGCATGAATGTGAGAGAGAGAGAGAGAGAGGGAGAGAGAGAGAGAGAGGTGAGTGTGTGGAGTGTGTGGATGAGAGAGAGAGAGAGGAGAGAGAGAGAGAGAGAGAGAGACTCACTCAAACTCAAACTGGTTTGATGTTTAGGCACATGGAGCCCCATAAACATGTGGAGTTTGACATAACAGTAATTACGTGTGCACTAACATTTCTTCAGCTCACATAAGTGGAGAAAAAAAAAATGAGGAGGAAAGAAAAGGAAAGGAAAAGAAAAAAGAACCAGCAAACGAGACAAAAAAATTGTGCAATGAAAGCAAAGTGCATGAATAGGAAAATCATTAGGAGGGTACAGAAAAGGTATCATCATTGTTGTATAATTAAGACAGAGGTCTTCGGCCTATTTAAGTGTTATGGGGTAGAAAAATGATTGTATCACCTTGGTTTAATAGTAACCAGTCGGGCACTGATCAGTGATCTTCTCAGTTTGAATGCATAAGAAATAAACTTTGCAAGATGGATTATGACATCTTCGCATCCAGGACTTTTTGATAGTCTAAAGCTTTTTGAAGTTTAAAAGATCTAGACTGAGTCTAGTAAGCAATTTATGTCTGAGGGTCATCATATGTAGGGCAGAAGAAAAGAAAAAAATGCATTTAGTCTTCAGGGGAATGTGTACATAATGGACACAATAGTAAACGGGGCATCTGAAGTATATAAATTATATCTGTTGCTTTTCAGTTCTGTTACGCCAAGCCTAAATATTAACAACAATACTGCCAGATATATCTTGAAATCAGTAGATCAAAATACTTTTATGGTCCTAGAGCACTTTTAAAAGAGCTGTATATATGTATTGTAGTCTTGTTTCAGTTTTTTTCTGACTATTAATTTGCAAAAAAAGAAATCGATTTGTCTTTGTTTGAATTCACTTCTAAGGAAAAAGCTTTAGGATTACCTACTTGAGAGAACATATAGGCAAAACCAGTGAGAGAGTGAGAGAGAGAGAGAGAGAGAGAGGGAGAGAGGAGAGTATTAGAGAGGGAGAGGGAGAGAGAGAGAGAGGAGAGAGAGAGAGAGAGAGAGAGAGTGTGTGCATGTGTGTGTTTGTGTGCATGTGTATGGAAAGAAAGAAAAATGTTTTGCAAATGATGCAGGTTGTAAATCAAGGACCATGAGAAATTTGTCAATGAATGCAACCTTGCAAGCAGCAGACCAAGCCAGTGGGGCTGAACAAGTAGCCAATCAACATCACACACAGTGTGGCAAGCAATAAAGCAAGCCAATACAGTAACAGCTGGACAAGAAAGTAGCCAAGGGTACACACACACACACACACACACACACACACACACACACACACACCACACAAACAAACACACACACACACACAAACACACACACACACAAACACACACACACACACACACACACACACACACACACACACACTGACTGAAACCATTTACTGTCAGATTAACATAGTGTTGTGTACTGACATACACACACACACACACACACACACACACACACACACACACACACACACACACACACACACACACACATGCAGTGAATGAGTACATCAGTCTATTTTACGATTTTGATTTTGCAAAACACCTGTGTATTAGAGTTGAAATCATTTTGACAAACAAGAAACCAGTCTGTGAATGTCAAATTGATGTTTTTCATCTGAACACAAATAACATCTGTGGCAGTTAGCAGAAAAAGGTGGCGCTGTCCCAGCAAGAGAGAACATGTATGGGTGTCATGTGCTACCCAAAACCAACCAGAATATTTATATACCGTGACACATTAGGGACAAGGAAACTGCTGAATAAGCTTTGATGTAATCCTATTAATGCTTGTGTCGTAGAGTGTTTTAATGCAGGGAGACCTTGGCAGAAACTGCATTTGTGAGAACACATTAGTGTGAGTGCATAGGCTGGTGTGTGTGTGTGTGGCGTGCGTGTGTGTGTGTGTGTGTGTGTGGTGTGTGTGTGTGTGTGTGTGTGTGGTGTGTGTGTGTTGTGTGCATGCATGATGTGGTGTGTGTGTGTGTGTGTGTGTGTGTGTGTGTGTGTGGTGTGTGTGTGTGTGTGTGTGTGTGTGTGTGTGTGTGTGTAAATCTGAGAGACAGAGACAGAGAGAAATGAAGGGAGGAAGGGAGAGATTATAAAGAACATTCACAGTTGTTTATTTCAATTAAAGTTACAAAGAATGTCAAGTGTAAGACCAAGAGCAGCAAGAGAAAAAAAAATGTAATTCAGCACGTTATCATTCAAATGTTATTCCCTAAATCACATACAGTGTAAAAGTGGGAAAAAAACCCCCCAAAAACAACAACATGTGCAACAGAAACATAAAGACCGAAGGAAACTTGTTTTAACTGGAAAAAAAAAAAAGACAGTTTTTGACTTTGAAAACGTGGACATGAAATGTGTGCTGTTGCACAGTTACTGATCAACATTATGCTGTACATAGAACACTATCTGTAAGGATCAAAGTCTGCAGCAGTACAACTACAAGGAAGCCACTCTTTTTCGTTGAAAACTGGATGAATAGAACTCCACAAATAGGTCATTGATCTTTTGAACAGAAGACTGTTTTTCCTAGTATTATATTACAGTTCATGTGAGTTCTTTGCACAAATACTTCAAGGAAAATGAGTACACACTCAAGCGTGCATCGCATGCACACACACACAAACACACACACAGAGACAAAGTGCGTGTCACACACACGCACGCGCGCGACACACACCACACACACACACACACACACACACCACACACACACACACACACACACACACACACGCCACACACACAATTCATGTGAGTTTTTCAATTTCTTGGCGTAAATGCTTCAAGGCAAATGTGTACCGTTTTTACACACCACACACACACACACACACACACACACACACACCACACACACACACACACACACATGCACATGCCTGGTATATATACACAGAGAAACTGACACCACTACAAGCGTGCATTACTGCAATGCCTATAGGGCACTGCTAGCAATCACACACATGTACACACACACACACACACAACACACACACACACACACCACACACACACACAACACACACACACTTGAACAACACACGCACACACATTTCACACAATGATTATTGCAGAGGCAGTGTGTTTGTGAGGACATAGTGACGCTGGAGCAAGTCATGCGTTTGCACTGTGGGACAAAATTGCAGGCAGACCATTCATTGATTCAGAGTGATGGTGACCCTACCAACAGTTAAGGTCAGCTCAAGATGGGTTTTTTTTTCTTTCTTTTGGTGTGTGGTTGGTTTTGTGTTTTCTTAACCTCTTTGTCATTCGTCGGAACGAGAACTGACAACAGGTTCTTTTCCCCCTGGAGCCAGAACCAGCCAGCTACAACAGTGAACTTTTGGCAGTACTTTTTATGAAAAGAAAACAAGAAAAAAAAAAAAACACCCTCTTACATTACATGTGTGGATGCAGGTGTGTGATGAGAAATGCCATGTGTGCTTACATGTTGTATACAGGTCAAACACACATGCACGCACGCACCCACACGCACCCACGCACGACGCACGCATGCAACCGCACGCACGCATGCACGCACGCATGCACACGCACATACCACAACAAACCACACACACACACAACACACACACACACACACACACACACACACACATACAGTGATTTACTGTCACACTCAGCATTCTCTGGAGTGGAATTCCATCATGGGGGTCTGGTGACTGCTTGAAGAAAACAATAGCCTGCAGGTGCCATTCACACACACACACACCACACACACACACACACACACACACACACACACACCACCACACACACACACACACAGAGTGGAACCATGACCTAAGTAAAAGAATTTGAGACCTACCCCCCCTACCCGTTCTGCGCAACCAATCTGAAAAATGTGGGGGCAATGCCAATCGTCATGTTCTTGTCCAAACTGAGAAAAGTGAGAGGAAATCAGCTTGTCTCATGGTTACAACCCCAAAAAGCCATCCCCCTTCAGCAAACCTCATCGACCTTGATGGTCCTGAACATCTTCATTTTGAAGGGCAGTTGCTGATACCCTCACTCCCCACCCGCATGATGGGAATTCCACTTGTGAAAATGCGGAGTGTGATATGAATAATGAATCACTGAGTGGTGTGTGTGTGTGTGTGGGTGTGTGTGTGTGTGGTGTGGTGTGTGTGTGTGTGTGTGTGGTGTGTGTGTTTGTGGTGTGTGTGCGCGCGCGTGGTCTGTTTTTCTTTTCTTTTTAATCAGTGTGCTTTAGGATATATAGATATTTCATGGCAGTGTTTTTGTTAAAACACACTCCTGAAAACCTATACAGTAAGTGACAGAGATGTCTTTTCTGGATGAATTTCTGTGTGGCTCATGTGCCCAGCGTGTGGTGTGTGTGTGTGTGTGTGTGTGTGGTGTGTGTGTGGTGTGTGTGTGTGTGTGTGAGCGAGAGAGAGAAAGTCAGATCATAGCTGTTACGGAACCTTTTGAGAAGCAACACACACACACACACACACAGCACACACACACGCGCGATCGCACGGCAAAAATTTCACACACAACACAGCACACCCCACACACACACACACACACACACCACACACACACACACAGGCACAACACAAGGAATTGAAATTGCACATGGCCAGATGTGCCCAAAGGGTTCCTATGATCTGCCGATGTCAGACCATTTATAACAAATAAATCATCAGGATCACTGTACATGCACGGCTACAAAATTAGGAAAACGATGTGGGAAGTGCATTGCATTTTCAGTTCCGTGCACAGCTCCTTAATTCGCACATTTTCTATCATCAGTGAACCGGCGTGACGTCTTCACTTGTTAACAAAAGTGGTTTTGTAAGGATAATTTCAATGTGCCATCGTCACAAAACAAATAGCAAAATTGGTTTGAAGCGGTCTGGGGCGTTCAACCAACAGATTGGTGAATGGTGTCCATTTTTCAAGTTGTTTCTTTTAACTTATTTCAGTAACTATATACCAATAATATGGGCACCGGTGTGGTGACCTGCATGCATCTCAGCCCTACCATGTCAGTCAGTGAAGAGAAGGAGTCAGGCGACTCTCAAATCTTCAAGCATTGGTTCAAACAAAGGTTCAAATATTTGCCATCAGTGAAGAAAGAAACAGGCTAATTTGAGAAATTGATGAAAGCCACGAACAAAAAAAGAAAAAATGAAATAAAAAAAAAACGAAAAGAAAATGAAATGAGAAAAAGAGATGAGGAAAGCTCAGTTAACGCAATGAACAAAGGAGGGTAACTCTGCTCCCATAAAGTGTTTCTTATGGGAGGCAAGAGTGTAGCCCTACTTGTTTATTGTACAGAAAAAACGCTATATCAACCTTTTCTTCATGGTTGAGTTTTAGCTCTCTGCGCCACCCCCTTCCTCGTCCAGAATACAAACCTCCTGCTTGTTAAAAAAAAAAAGATGTTTCAATATTTGGCCAAAATCAGCTTGTAAAAATTGTACCCCCTTATTTTCATTCTAGTAGTGGGGTCTCATGATTAGTGAAATTCACAAAAAGAATGATTGGGTTGTTGGATTGCTGTCCATTAATCAGACGAGAGAGAGGGAGAGCGCGGGAGAGGGCCGAAGAGGAGGGAGAGGAGAGAGAGAGAGGAGACGAGAGAGAGAAAGAGATTTTAGTGAGCAAGGGGTTCCATAAAAAGTTTTACTATGAGTCATGTGAGCTAGTACAAGGGAAAAATGACCAGTGTTTCGATTTCGTGTGTCATGCATCCCAGGAGGGAAGGAAAAATATTTCAGCCATTATCTGCACCGACAGTGACAAGCACACTAACCATTTTACTTCGGGGAAGGAGGTTTTTTGTTTTGAAACAAAACATGTATGCACTTGGAACACGCTGAAGAAAGACAAATACTGCTCATGTGCATATGGTCATTGGGTTGCTATGCTGGCAATCATGTTTCAGTCGTGGTGTGGTGTGTGTTGGGTGTGTGTGTGTGTATGTAGTTGTTGGGTGTGTGTGTGTGTGTGTGTGTGTGTGTGTGTGTGGTGTGTGGGTGTGTGTGCCCGGGGCATGCATGTGTGCATGCGTGTGGAGTGGCATGTGTGTGTTTCTTGAGAGGACTCAAGCTACATGATTAGTGTTGTCCATTATTGCTACTAAATAGAGTTGGTGTTACGGGTAAACAGCACAGAAGGAAAGGGACACCCCAAGAAGAAGTTGAGATGCAGTTTGTAGTCTTGTGAAAATGTGGCCGCCGAGTCACCCGACCGGAACCAAGAACCAGCCTGATGCCAAGTGACAAAGGAGAACCGCCCCCCCCCCCCCCAGAAGAGGTTGTTTTACTGGTAACATGTCACGCCAAAGTAAAGTAAAAAAGAAATTATACCAATTTCTACCACATTGGAAGCATAAGAACAGTCATTTATAAAATAAGTAGTAGGTCCTTCATGCAACCACATTAAGGGAAAAAAAAAAAAAAACACACCAACCCCCCCCCTCCACCCCCCCCAAAAAAAAACCCAAAAAAAAAAAAAATAAACAAAAAAAAAAAAACAAAATAACAAACCAACCCCTCAAACCAAAAAACAAAAAAAAAAAAAAAAACCCAACAACACACACACAGCAACTCTCGACTCGAAGGGAGGGAGAAAGAGGAAAGGGAGAGGCAGAATAAATGTTCAGAGAGAAGTAGGCAAAATTGCTAGCGTATACAGTTGATTGCTCCCTTATTCCACTTCCACATCGGAGGACCCTGATCCGGGGAGTGGGAAATTTAGCTGGTTGAACAGTATAATTTCATGTGCATTTGTTATTACGCACACAAAAGATGTATTTCGGCTTGCTTATTGTTTGTAGCTTGCTTAAGAGGTGCTAATAAAACACATTGCACCTTTATTCAGGGTGGTGGTAATCACTTTAGACAAATGAAAGGAACAAAAAAAAAAAGAAAGAACACAGGTAGATAGTAAACCCAATATCCGCGCACACACCACACACCACACAACACACAGCACACACACACACCACACACACACGAACGACAAAAACCCTGGAGCAGAAAGGCCAAGGTTACAGTTTGGCGATGATTGTATGTAGAGGATGGATGGGGTTGAGCTAGAGTAGTGGATAAATAGCGGGACTAACATGATTATGCTCCGTGGGCTGAGAAGCCAGAAGCCCAGGATGCTCTGGAGTCTTTCCAATGAGGAGAGAGGAAGAAGGGAGGCAGAGGGGAAGAGAGGAGGAGAGAGAGGATAGAAGGGGGAAGAGAGAGAGGTGAAGAGAAGGAGAGAGAGAAACCAGCCTCAGCAACTGCAGAAGTTGAAGAGAGGGGACATCGATTCCAGAACCAATGGTCCCAGATGTTCAGAAACCCTCAGAAAGCTTAAACATTGGACGAGAATAGCACCATTTCAAGAATGGGGGAAATGGGCAAAGATCACACAGGCATGTGGCCAGTCGTCAAGTGGAGGGAAACAACGTGTGAACTAGCAGGATGGAGGGGAGTCATGGGAAGGAGCGGGAGGGGAGGGGGGTTCACTGCTGCTTTGGATCGTCTGGAAAAATGTCAGATTAGCCACCGGCGCCGGGCTCTGGCAGCAATCGCAGGGCATGGCTGTAAGCGTGGGGGGGGGAGGGGGGGGGGGGGAGGGGGGAGCAAGCAAATGGCTGCAGCCATCGGTGAAAAACCAAACTGATGTAGGGAGAGGCAAAAAAAAGAGGAAACAATGACGCATTTAGGGTTGGTGGGTGAGTGTATCTGGTGTTTAAGGTTCGTATGGTTCTTGGTGCAGGTGAAGGTTCTTTTTTCCGTTCATCCTTTGTGAGTGGGTGAAAGGAGGAGGTGGGGAGGTGGGTTAATTAGAATGGGAGGGGGGGGGGGGAGGGGGGAGAGGGTGGGGAGAGGGCGGGGGAGGGGGGTTGGGAATCTTTCTTTTTCTCTCGCTCGCTACTCTCCCGTTGTTGGGTAACAGCTGGAGAAGGAAATGGGGTTTTATAGGAGGAGAGGTAGCTTTTGTCTTTTGATTGATCATTCTCAGCAGAAAGAAGAGAAGACTTTAGGGAGAGTTGCTATACCATTAAAGAAAAAAAAGTCTAACTTATTTACAAGGACGAGGAGAGTGTGTGATTATTAACGTTAAACTAGAGGGAGAAGAAGAAAAAGAAAAATCAACAACAAAAGAAAATCAAACAACATAGCACACAAGGCCCAGGAGCACACAGCCCAACAGACACAGACACCAACACAGAAACACACACAAACCCAAAAACAGACACAGCAGCAACACACACGACCATACTAACAACCGCAAGCGGAATGTGGCCTGGATTGGACCAACACTATGACGTTATCCAGCTTATTGCTGCCCAGTGTGTTGTTAATAGTTCAGGCTAGCGGGGAGCACAGGAGGCTCACATAAGTGGGTGACAGAATAGGGCAAGCCGAGCCGGCCAGAAAGGTAGAGTCGAGTCGGGACTAAGTAACGAACCTCCCACGGGACCTAAGCTAACCAACCGACCACCCGAGGAATCAGGTCCAACAGGGAAATTCGCGCATATCCCATCCGCACCTCTGTTGATCCAGGCATAGCTGACCTTTGAAGCTGTTGCCTTATCATCGGGTTTTTGCAGGTCCCCCAAGTTTAGTCAAATGCAGCTTCGGAAGGAGACTTCCGAAAGATGGTGGGAAACCGGAGGAAATCCTGGGGCAACTTGGGCAATGACGGGGAAGGAAGATTCTTATCTTGTGAGATAAATAGCTGGAGACCTGAGGAGTACGAGCGAGAAAATTGTTTCACCAATATAGGGTTTTTTTTCTGCGGAATTTCCAAGTTGTATGATCAATAACAGGTGTTGCTCTTGACTCTCTCTCTCTCTCTCTCTTCTCTCTATACTCTCTCTCTCTCAGTTTAGGTCTAAGCATACATTCCAGTCTTCCACCGTGCTGTAGCCCCCTCGCTGTATCTGGAAGGAAG
>JADBJO010036948.1:5000-10306 GCA_016801955.1 Conus betulinus | reverse complement strand
CTGAAACCCCTTTGTTGGCTCTCTCTTTCGTCTCATACCTAATTCCAAACAGCAGGTCGTAAGCCTGTTCCAACACTGCCCACGTCAACCGACACTCGTCCATTAAAGAAAGTTAAACCAGTAGCCAGAGGTACTGATTGAAGCTCTTCATCTTTAGAAGACAATAATAACATCAGTGGATTCCAGATTGACTACAGAGGAGATATGTTTGAATCTGGTTTTAAGCTGACTGATGAAGCAAAATTGCTTTGGCTTGACCCTCCCTTCCCCCCCTCCCCCGCCCCATGTCCTCGTCCCCCCCCCCTCCCCTCCCCTCCCCCTCCAGTGGCATCTGTCTCATGAAAACTGCAGGGTCACTTTCGCCGAACGCGAGCTCTAGCACAGATTACCCCCTCCCTTGCAAGTTTCCGAACATACTCGTTTAAAGAAAAATAAAATGAATAAGAAGGTTGCTTTCCCAGGCTTGTAGAGAAAGCGCAGATATTCAGATACAAAATGATCTCACCCATTTTCTTTCTACAAAAGCCTAATGGATCGCACAGAATAACACGAACTTGCAAAAAAGATATGAATGAAGCGACTGCAGATGAGCATAAATTTTTGAATGAAAAAAATGGTTATCTGCCGCAAAAAAAAAAAAAAAAGAAAGGTCAGTGAAAAAGGCAGCAGCGTGGCGTGTGTTGCTGGTCACCCGTGTCTGTTATTTGTGTAAGCAATTTATCTTAACCAGAGATGTTCCAAGTAAAATTTCGGTTTTGAACACCAAATTTCAATAGCGAGAAGTGTGAAGGATGAGCTTTATACAGAAATTTAGTAAATGCATGGTGAGAGGAGGGAGGAAGCGCGAGAGGGGGGGGGGGGGGGGGGAAGCTTTTAGAAGACCTGGAACTCACTGCTCCCGTCCATTCGCCAGGGTTCCTCACTCTCTTCCTACAAACCCACAGTCCCTCACTCTCCTACTTCAGAGCCACAGTCCCTCACTCTACTCCTTCAGAGCCACAGTCCCTCACTCTCATCCTTCAAAGCCACAGTCCCACACTCTCCTCCTTCAAAGCCACAGTCCCTCACTCTCTCCTTCAAAGCCACAATCTCTCACTCTCCTCCTTCAAAGTCACAGTCCCTCACTCTCCTGCTTCACAACCACAGTCCCTCACTATCATCCTTCAAACCCACAGTCCCTCACTCTCCTCCTTCAAAGTTTCCCACAGTCCCTCACTCTCCTGCTTCAAAGCCACAGTCCCTCACTATCCTCCTTCGAACCCACAGTCCCTAACTCTCCTCCTTCAAACCCACAGTCCCTCTCTCTCCTCCTTCAAAGTCCCACAGTCCCTCACTCTCCTCCTTCAAAGCCACAGTCCCTCACTCTCCTCCTTCAAAGCCACAGTCCCTCACTCTCCTCCTTCAAAGCCACAGTCCCTCACTCTCCTCCTTCAAAACCACAGTCCCTCACTCTCCTCCTTCAAAGCCACAGTCCTTCACTTTCATCCTCAAAGCCACAGACCCTCACTCTCCTCCCTCAAAGCCACAGTCCCTCACTCTCCTCCTTCAAGCCACAGTCCCACGCTCTCCTCCTTCAAACCCACAGTCCCACACTCTCCTCCTTCAAAGCCACAGACCCTCACTCTCCTCCCTCAAAGCCACAGTCCCTCACTCTCCTCCTTCAAAACCCACAGTCCCTCACTCTCCTCCTTCAAAGCCACAGTCCCACGCTCTCCCTCTTCAAACCCACAGTCCCACGCTCTCCTCCTTCAAACCCACAGCCCCTCACTCTCCTCCTTCAAAGCTACAGTCTCACGCTCTCCTCCTTCAAAGCCACAGTCCCTCACTCTCCTCCTTCAAAGCCACAGTCCCACACTCTCCTCCTTCAAACCCATAGTCCCTCACTTTCATCCTTCAAAGCCACAGTCCTTCACTTCATCCCATCCTTCAAAGCCACAGACCCTCACTCTCCATCCTCAAAGCCACAGTCCTCACTCTCATCCTTCAAAGTCACAGTCCCTCACTCTCATCCTTTAAGTCACAGTCCCTCACTCTCATCCTTCAAAGCCTCAGTCCCACACCCTCATCCTTCAAACCCACAGTCCCACACTCTCATCCTTCAAAGCCACAGTCCCCCTCACTCTCCTCCTTCAAACCCACACAGTCCCTCACTCTCATCCTTCAAAAGCCACAGTCCCTCACTCTCCTCCTTCAAACCCACAGTCCCTCACTCTCCTCCTTCTTCAAGCTCATCTAAACATTTCTTTTCAAGCAGTCTTTTCCCTGACGTCCTTCTCCTTCACCTACTTGTCTGGGTGGTGGTGGTGGTGGTGGTGGTGTGTGTGAATGTGTGTATGTGCGAGCGTGCGTGCGTGCGTGTGTGTGTGTGTGTGTGTGTGAAAGATGTTATATAGGTGTATGATTTTCCGTCTTTTTTTTTTTTTTTTTTTTAACTCTTCAAGATTTTGGAAAGCTCTATAAGAGTTGAATAACAATAATAGTAATGGTGGTGATAATTTTGATGATTATGATAATGATGATAGTAACAATATTAATAATGATAATAATCATAACAATAATGATGATGATGATGATGATGATGATGATGATGATGACGGTGATGATGAAGATCATGATGATGATTGCTATCATTATCATGATCATCATAATCGCCATCACCATCATTCATGGAGAGTCAGTTGCATGTCTCCATCAGCCAAAGCACATTTGTTCTGCAAGCTGCCTTAGATGTGTCCCTCAAGATGGTAGAACCTCTGAATGCTCATCTGAAAGCTCATGGTTTAATTCTGCTTGTTTTATTGATGCCATTCATCTGCAGGGACAAACGATGGAAGAAGGTCTGGGAAATATTGAGACCGCCGTCAGCTTTAAGGTCCACAGAGAAAACACACACACACACCCACACACACACACACACACACACACACACACACACACACACACACAACGTCAGTACACAAACTAGCCCAATGACAAAAAATGTTATGTGTTAGCTTAGGTTCATATTAAACGACTGTCTTACAATCACCAGAAAAGGCAGCAGGATTAAAGTAGCCTCCTTTGAATAGAAACACGAAAAGCAGCTGTCTGAATGAGACCTCTGAACGGTGATTGAATTAAGTGGAAAGAATCCCATATCTAGCGCCTGAAACGTGTGTTGATAAATGCAGGTCTTCCATTCTTTACCACTGAGCTTGACATGTGTGACTTCTTCAGCTTGTGTTGCAGAGAGGTACATCATAATTCATGTTTTTGAAATGGCAATATGAACCAGGGTAGCCACTGTCAATAAGTTATGTTATAAGCCAGTCGTGACTGACAGCACAGACTCTAAGATTCCAGGTGCGGACAACTCTGCTTTGTCTTATTACCAAACTGCACAGAAACAAATGCTGCAGTTTATATACACAACTGAAAGAACCGAGACCTCAACGCTGTCATGAATGAGTGCTTAGTAATGGTGGTGATAATATTCAGCACTGAGAAAAAATACAAACACGTTTTGTTTTGGTGATGCACATGGAAACGCAGACACGCCCTTTTGTGATTGTCATTGTTATCGTTGTCTTCTCTTGAATTATATTCTTGACTTGTCATGGGAATGTGCTGAGTTCTTGTCCATTGGATTCTAAAAAATGGTATCACAGTATGCTAAACAAAGGGCACAGTGTCCATTTTTGCGCTGTAACTAGTCATTGCTTGTCTTTTCGAAAATAATGTATTACAATGTTCTGCATGCGTTCTTGAAACCAATATCATTATTTTGTTTTTACTTTTTATTTCCTTTTATTTCTTTTTAAATTTCATTTTACTATTTTCTTTTTACAATATATGTTTTATTTTTTAAATATGTATTTATTATGAGTATTATAAAAATGTATTTTCTAAATGTAGTTCTGTATCATCCTTTTAAATACCTTTGCCTTCATAACAGTTGTCACCAGTATCATCAGTAATACTTTTGTTAGTATTGATATTCCCATCACTGGCATTAACATCACCATCGCCACTAAGACTGTTGCCACGTAGCCACGCTGTTTAAAAAATCCTCTAACCTACTCTCCTTTCTCCCAAATTACAACTGCTATTGCTTTATTATCACCAACAGTAGTAGTGATCCTGTCTTCATTTATGATTTTTTTCAATATTTTCACCTTTATTAGTAGTCCTATAAGTAATATAATTATCATCATTACTACCTCGACTCACACATAATCCCCCTTCTAACAGCGTCGTTTTCATTCAACGTCTACCTTGCGCTGAAGAGACCAGAGCTAAGTGACAAAAGTCGTTCACTTTCATTGTCCTATTTGTTTGTGTCTTGCCGGAAGAAGACCTAAGTGGTCGAAACGCGTCGTGTTTTGTCTTGTGACCCGTTTTGTCCACGTTTCTCTCGGCGGTTCGCTCACATTTATTCAAGATGTGTATCTCTCAGGTTAAAAAAAAATCTATCTGTGTGTGTGTGTGTGTGTGTGTGTGTGTGTGTGTGTGTGTGTGTGTGTGTGTGAGAGAGAGAGAGAGAGAGGAGAGAGAGAGAGAGAGAGAGGGAAGGAGGGAAGGAGGGAAGGAGGGGGAGGAAGGAAGGGAAGGGAAGACAGAGAATGACGCAGAATGTCATTATGCTGCGCCATATGTGGATATGTATGCATGTATACGTACGTATGTACACGTATGTATGTATTGTCTATAAACACCAGTACGCCTACCATGAGACTAAGAAAAGCGACAGTTGACACAGCAAACACGCATGCATGCACACATGCACGCACGGACATATATGCGCGTGCACACATTCGTAAACACAAATACAAGTATAATAGCGGCACAGACAATACTAGGTAGGTAGGCTACCCAAGGTCTGAATTCATTAGTTAAACATCAGCGGACAATCCTGTGCTCTATATGCTCATCGCTAAGCAGATGATGCAGCAAGCAAAGCACTGTATTCCTCCTATCAATATGTGCTGTCGAAATTTGCGGCCCTTTGAGAATCAAACAGACCATGTTGTATCCAGCAAGCTCAGGAAGCTGAAACCGCAGTGAATTCTGGGTAAAGTTTGACATTTGTTTGTTTGTTTGTTTGTTTTTGTTTTGCGCCCTCGTCATAGATTCACAGCAACTGTACGATCTCTCTCTCTCTCTCTCTCTCTCCTCTCTCTCTCTCTCTCTCTCTCTCTCTCTCCTCTTCTCTCGTGTGTGTGTGTGTGTGTGTGTGTGTGTGTGTGTGTGTGTGTGTGGTGTGTGTGTGTGCGTGCGTGTGCGTGTGTACGTGCGTGCCGTGGTTGCGTGCGTGCGCGTGCGTGCGT
>JADBJO010036947.1:0-2500 GCA_016801955.1 Conus betulinus | reverse complement strand
ACCGTCATTTATCCCGCCATTAAGGCAGCCGTACTCCAGCTTCGGGGAAGGTGCGTGCTATGTGTAACGTGTCATCCATGCTAACAGCCAAACTGGCCTTCTCTTCCGAAAGTTGGTGATGGGATTTTTACGTGTGTGCAAGACGTTGTGCATGGATTCACACACCGAACCTCGGTTTATAGTCTCATTCGAAGGACTGTGTGGGGAATGGAGTCAGAACCAATGTTAACTCCAAGGGAAAAGTCCCCCTGTACCGAAACGGCCCGGCGGAGATTCGAACCCGCAACCCCAAGATTACGAGTCCGGCGCTCTACCACTGGGCTACTCCGGCCCCGCTTGGAACTGAATCAAGCAATAATTCAACAGAATCCCTCCTTATTTGGGTTTTTCTGCAGACATCCTAAAACCAGTTTTAGCCGGCGTGACATTGTTAGTGAAATGAGAGTGACAGTTTGCCTCTCAAACAAACAAGTATTGTTCTTTGAATGAATATAAATATAGACCTATTTCAGTCGCTCATACATTGGCGCAAACATTATATCAAGTATTTCCTGCATTTTCCGTGAGTGTGTGTGTGTGTGTGTGTGTGTGTGTGTGTGTGTGTGCGTGTGTGTGTGTGTGTGTGTTTATTTGTGGGAAACTAATGTTCAGAAGATCACATAGTTGTTAAATATCATCAGCAACAACAAGAGCAATAACAACAACAACAACAACAACAACAACACACACACACACACACACACACACACACACACACACACACACACACACACACACACACACACACACACACACACACAGAGAGAGAAGTACGCACGCACGCACGCTCGCACGCACACACGCTAGTATGTATGTATATATATATATATATATATATATATATATATATATATATATACTAATTTAAAACAGGTTTAAAACGAAGGATTAAAAACCTACAGATCTGTTTCAAGCTAAAAGCTCTCCTCAGGGTACAAACTGGGCGCACCACACGGTGTTATATAGTGTGTTGTGGTGGCGCGTGAGCACTGTACGTGTGGCACGTGGCCTGTAGTTTTTTTTATCTTTTTGGGGCGCGTTCAGGGGGGCGTGTCAAATATCATCAGCAACAACAAGAGCAATAACAACAACAACTAATTTTACTAATTTTATTTTAATTTTATATAATATATATATATATATATATATATATGTGTGTGTGTGTGTGTGTGTGTGTGTGTGTGTGTGTGTGTGTGTGTACATATATATATATATATACATATATGTGTGTGTGTGTGTGTATACACACACACACATATATATATATATATATATATATATATATATATATATGTGTGTGTGTGTGTGTGTGTGTGTGTGTGTGGTCTTGATATAAAATCATTAGCATTATCGATTATTCTCGGTGTTCTTTTTTTTAAGTTGTATTTCGATTTTTGTTTCGTTTTATTTTCCTTTTGCCTCACTTTTCTTTTGTTGTTTTCATAACGTTTTGTTGGGCACAATTGTAAACGATGGCCTTCAATTGCCCTTGTATCTTCATCTATTTAGAATTCATTCATTCGTTCGTTCATTTATTTCTTCTTCTTCTGCGCGCGCGCACACTCACACACACACACACACACACACACCACACACACACACACACACACACACACACACACACACCACACACACACACACACATATATATACACACACACACACACACACACACACACACACACACACACACACACACACAACACTCACAAAACACATCGTCATCATCATCATCATCATCATCATCATTATCTTCTTTTTCTTCTTCTTCTTCTTTCTTCTCCTTCTCCTCCTCCTCCTCCTCCTCCTCCTCCTCCTCCTCCTTCTTTCCCCTCGTCTTGTTTATGCCTTTTTTTTTTCATTTCTTCTGTCCGCCCTTGTTTGTTTCATTCCGACTTTTTTTCCTCCTTCACCTTTCTTTTACTCTCTGTGTTCTCTTGAATTCGTTCGTATCTTTTTCTCGACTTCTTTTTGCGATATTCTTCTCACTGTTGTCGCGGTGTCTTCTCTTTTTCTGTTTTTCTTTGTTTTCTTTCACATTTTCTTCCTTCTTCTCTTTATATGTCTATTTCTTTTCTCTTCTTCTGTTTTTCTCCTCCTCCTTCTTACTTCTTCTTTGCCTTCTTCGTCTTCTTCTTCTTCTTTTGGACGTGGTCCTCCCCAACCCTCCTCCTACCCCTCTTCCCTCCTCCCCTCCTTCCCCCTCCACCTTCTCCTTCTTCTTCTAATCTCTCTCTCTCTCTCTCTCTCTCTCTCTCTCTCTCTCTCTCTCTCTCTCTCTCTCCTTCCACTGAATTCATACGTGATGGTGACACTGTATAGGCCTGGAAGCAACATACTCGACGTCTGAAGATAAACGACAGCCCTTAAGGTGAACTATCCAGCGATGCTAAACCACCGCCACAACCACCCCTCTCTCTCCACACCCTTACCTCCCTTTCGCTCTTAGCCCCCCTCCTGA
>JADBJO010036946.1:5000-10309 GCA_016801955.1 Conus betulinus | reverse complement strand
CACACCACCCCCACACCCCCCACCACCACATCCCACACCCCCACCCCCCCACCCCCCCCCCACCACAACCTGTACAGAACTTTATGCCAGTGCTCCGCGTTGTAAACCCCTTATACGACATTGGATATGATAACGTTTCTGAAATATTTACACTACACGAGGCTGAGGTTTTCTGGAGCTGGCAGAACATCAATATCGATACAAAACTGTCGCTCGTCTCATGATTCCATTCTGTTCCCTATGTACTGGGGGGTGGGGGGGGGGGGGGGGCATAAGCAAAATTAGGCGCATTGTGTTCTTCGTGGTGCCCAGCACTCAGACACTCAAAATACGTGAGAAAGCGTTGATTTAAGCTGACCACCCCACCCCGACATCCCCCACCCAATAGCCTTCACAGTTTCAGATTGACGTCCTGTTAATGCTGTCAGCGATATGTACATGGGAAGACGGAGGTGAACCCTTCTTTGTTTGTACACAAAGGATTTTTTAAGCGTACGAGGCGTGTATGACGGAATGAACTGTAAGTGGTTACATTTGGACAAGCATCGTCCGTTTCTTAGAGGGAGCGGCGTACATATCTTCATGCCGTTAGGTCCTCACAATTTGACATAATCGTCAGTTCTAAGCTGGTTCTGCTACATATCTTCATGCAGTTAGGTCTCACATTTGACATCATCGTCAGTTTCTAAGCTGGATCTGTTACATATCTTCATGCAGTTAGGTCCTCACATTTAACCTCATCTCAGGTCGTAAAGTTTCTAGAGCGGCTGGATCTGCCATACATATCTTCATGCAGTTAGGTCCTCACATTGATGAACATCATCGTCAGCTTCTAAGCTGGATGATGTGCTACATATCTTCATGCAGTGAGGTCCTACATGTAAACATCATCGGCAGTTTCTAAGCTGGATCTACTACATGTCTTCAGCAGTCAGGTCTACATTGGGGACATCATCGTAGTGTCTAAATCGGGGTGGATCTGGGGGGGGGAATATCTTCATGCAGTTAGGGCCAACTGGCTCAATTGACATCATCGTTAGTTCTTAAGCGGGATCTGCTTAACACTATCTTCATTGCAGTTAGGTCCTCACATTTGACATCATCGTCAGTTTCTAAGCTGGATCTGCTACTATCTTCATGCAGTTAGGTCCTCACATTTGACATCATCGTCAGTTTCTAAGCTGGATCTGCTACATATCTTCATGCAGTTAGGTCCTCACGCTCCCCTTCATGATGGGCTGAAGCCTGGTGGGAAAAAATAAAACATTCGGAGTCTTGATGGAGTCCTTGAGTCCTCTCCCTCTGCCTCCCTCTTCCTCTCCCGTCCTCTGTCTCTCTCGTCTCTCGCTATCTCTCTCTCTCTCTGGTCTCTCTTCTGTATCTCTCTTTGTCTTAGTGAATGCTGGTGTGTGGTGTGTGGTGTGGTGTGGTGTGTGTTGTGTGTGTCGTGTTTGTGTGTGTGTGTGTCCTGTGCCTGGGTGTGTGTGTGTGGTGTGTGTGTGTGTGTGGTGTGGTGTGTGTGTGTGTTCTGTGTGTCTCTGTTTGTGTGTGTCTGTATGGTGCGGGGGTGCACATGTACATGTTGTAGTCCGTGTGTGTGTGGTGTGTGTGTGTGTGGTGTGTGTGTGTGTGTTGTGTGTGGCGTGTGTGGATGTATGTATGGTGTGTGTGTGTGTTTGTGTGTGTGTTAGTGGGTGTGTGTGTGTGTGGCGTGTTGGGGGTGTGTGTGTGTGTGTGTGTGTGTGTGTGTGTGAGGAGTGTGTGTGTGTGTGGGTGTGTGTGTGTGGGTGTGTGGTGTGTGTGTGTGTGTGAGGATGTGTGGTGCGAGCGTTGGTGTTTGGGTGTGTGTGTGGTGTGTGTGGGTGTGTGTGTGTGTGGTGTGTGTGTTTGTGTGCGTGCGTTGAGCGAGCGAGGGGGATGTATGTGGTGTGGTGTGTGGGTGTGTGAGAGAGAGAAGAGAGAGAGAGAGAGAGAGAGAGAGAGAGAGAGAGCGAGAGAGAGCGAGAGAGAGAGAGAAAGAGAGAGCATGAGTGCGTGTGCGGCTCAAAAAGGTCTCACTGCCTGCGGACTAGTCCACATACACTACAGTACACCGCTAAGTTTCAGACCACACTGCACATGATTTCAAGATGAACGATAAACTAATTCATGACTAAGATGAGATATTTTTAAGAAGAGTGTCTCTGGGGCTAGGACTCAGCAGACGTCCCGGACCTACACATCAGTCCAACACGCTGGTCAGACTTTCAATACCTGCTTCATATCTGGCTGTGTTACTCTGCGTGGGACCTTCTCCATGAACAAGAGTCTGGGTCACAGACCTCCTTTAGTGAAAGACACTAGGATCAACCACCCAGCCCGTGATGAGTTTACGCCAAGCGGGTCAATGTGTTCAAGAAAGGGAAGTGTGACGATCTCTTACTTACCTTGATGATGTGGTCTTCAGGGCCAGAAGGGTTCCAGACGCAGCGATGTCTTGCAGGATAGTCGTTGGGGTAGTTGGTGCTGGTGATGACGCCAAAAGGTCTGGTCAAAAATTATTCCCACATTCTGCCATGGACATTCCAGGAATGTGAATGACGCACGAATCAGAAACAATGAAAGTTAAAGGATATGAAATTTTGAAAAATACAGAAAATAATGACAGGCTTTACGATAAGAAAAGTTTTAAACCTCTCTGATCTTACGACCATTCTCTCGTAACCAAAAAAAAAAAAGCTCGAAAAAAGAGGGACAGTCTTTTTTTTTGACGTTTTAGGACAATGGACAAGAACAGTTCAACAGTTTCAATTCAGAAGAAAGAGATGCAATGGTTCATCAAAAAAAAAAATAAAAAAAAAGAAACTTTTTATGTATCTCACACTTACGGGAGTTCACAAAATGGCTGTGCCTGTACACCCGATTTCCATATGTACATTAAATGAATGATAGTGGAAAACATATGGGAGGGAAGATATTGAGATAGAACGTGCGTACTGTTTGAGATTATGTGCCCATGGTAAGACAATAAAACGATTGTTCAAAAATGGAATAGTTCTGGTCCAAACTGAGATGATATGGTTTCAAAATGGAGCGACTGATGGCGGAGAACAAAGCAAAATTAGAAAGAGTGGGGTTAGTTGCCGCCAAGGACATTGACAAACAAAGCACACAGGACAAGACACGATGCATTTCGACCTCTTTGGGTCTTCTTCAAGCAAAAAAAAATAGATCACATTAACATTTAGGACCAGTACAAAGAAAGAACGAAGAGAGAGACTTATTTTCCTTTCCTTCTGGCGGGCCATTCTCCACAATGGACATCAAATAAGTCTCTCTTCATCCTTTGTTTGTTGTTTTTTTTTTTTTGCTTGAAGACGACCCAAAGAGGTCGAAATGCATCGTGTCTTGTCCTGGGCTTTGTTTGTCAATGTCCCTTGGTGGGCACTACCCCTTCCATTTCTAAATTTTGAGATGATATGATTTTTGCAATTCATTTGTGTGTGTGTGTGTGGTGTGTGTGTGTGTGTGTGTGTGTGTGGTGTGTGTGTGTGTGTAGTGTGTGTGTGTGGTGTGTGTGTGTGTGGTGGTGTGTGTTGTGTGTGGTGTGTGTTGTGTGTGTGTGTGTGGACGTCGCTCCCTAAAAATTACAGATTTTAGTTTTGTTTATTCAGATACTGTATGTAAAACACCACTGAACAACACAATGGTCCTCAGTCTATGATCTGAAACAGAACGAGATTTCTGGGGCCAGAGGACTAGAAACCCTAAAGACAAGGGCAGAGGGAAGCTGTAAAAGAATGCCAGCTGGAATTACGTCCCAGAGGAGCAAAAGTGAACCGTCAATACGGCTTAGGTCTCCCAACTCACAACATGTGCGAACGCATATTCATGTGTGTGTGTGTGTGGAGTGTGTGTGTGTGTGTGTGTGCGTGCGTGTGTGGTGTGTGTGTGTGATGTGTGTGTGCGTGCAGTGCGTGTGTGTGTGTGTGTGTGTGTGTGTGTGTGTGTGTGTAGTGTGTGTGTGTGTGTGCTGTGTGCGGTGCATGAGTGTGTGTGGTGTGTGTGTGTGGTGTGTGTGTGTGTGTAAGATGTGGTGTGTGTGGTGTGTGTTTGTGTGTATATTGTGTGTGTGTGTGTGTGTGGTGTGTGTGTGGTGTGTGTGTGTGTGTGTGGTGTGATGTGTGTGGTGTGGTGTGTTGGGGTGTGTGTGTCATGTGTGTGTGGTGTGTGTGTGTGTGTGTGTGTGTGTGTATGGTGTATTGTGTGTGTGTGTGTGTGTGTGTGTGTGTGTGGTGTGTGGGTGTGTGTGTGTCGTGTGATGTGTGTTAGTGTGTATGTGTGTGTGCGTACATGTATGCGTGCGCCGAATGTATTGGTGTGTGCTGTGTGTGTGTGTGTGGTGTGTGTGTGTGTGTGTGTGTTGTGTGTGTGTGGGTGTGTGTGTGTGTGGTGTGTGTGTGTGTGTGTGTGTGTGTGTGTGTGGGAGTGTGGTGTGTGTGTGGTCAAGTGTGCACGCCGTCCCGTGTGTGTGTGTCACTGTGTGTTGAGGTGTCAGACTGGTGATGGTGTGGCGAAGAGTACACGCACTCACGACATGTTGTCACTGTCAGTGCACAGCCACTGGTGGCGGTGCCAGCCACTGGCCTGTGTCCTGAAACAGAAAACCAATTATAGTTATTTGTCACCTTGTCGGTTTGCCACGGCTACTGGTGCCAGCTGGGAGTCCTGGAACAGAAACACAATTATGGGTTTATTTGTCACTGTCGGTGCCACAGCCACTGGTGCCAGCTGGGAGTTATGGAACAGGAAACACCAATAGCGAGATTTTCTGTTCATAAAAAAAAATATGCATACCCATTTAAGTGGTTGTGGAAGGCTAGTGTTGGGGGTTAGTGTGTTGTTGTGAGTGTGGTGTGCATACCATTTGTGTGTGTGGGTGTGTGTGAGTGTGTGTGTGTGTTGTGTGTTGTGTGTGTGTGGTGTGTGGTGTGTGTGTGTAGTTCCGCGTGCGCTGTGGGAGTGAGAGAGAGAGAGAGAGAGAGGAGAGAGAGTGACAGACAGACAGGACAGAGAGGGAGAGAGAGAGAGAGGACGAGTGCGAGATGTGTGTGGTGTGTGTGGTGTGTGTGTGTGTGGTGTGTGTGTGTGTGTGTGTGTGTGTGTGTGTGTGTGTATGTGTGTGTGTATGTGTGAGTGTGTGTGTGTGTGTGTGTGTGATGTGGTGTGTTCGCGTGCCTGTGAGTGAGTGAGTGAGTGTGTGTGTGTGTGTGTGTGTGTGTGTGTGTGTGTGTGTGTGTGTGTGTGTGGTGTGTGTGTTTTGGTGTGGT
>JADBJO010036945.1:7500-10309 GCA_016801955.1 Conus betulinus | reverse complement strand
CAAAGCCAAGTCAAGTCAATCGTCACGATGTTTATATGTCAGCACGACCACGAAGGCCGTATTGGGGGCTGCCAGCCAGTGAGAAACGGAACTGTGTGTTGTATAAAACTACTGGACTTGGTTGGGAGTGTCATGTCTTGCGCCGTGAGCTGAAACTAAAAGACTGACCAAAACCATAGTACATTGACTGCAAGCAACTATGTCGAAGATTCAGAAAACACACACACACACACACACACACACATATATATATATATGTGGTGTGTGTGTGTGTGTGTACAGAGAGAGAGAGAGAGAGAGAGAGAGAGAGAGAGAGAGAGAGAGAGAGAGAGAGCGAGAGAGAGAGAGACAGAGGCAGACACAGAGACAGAGAGAAAGAGACACAGAGAGACAAAGAGAAAGAGACATAGAGCAAGAGACAGAGCGACAAAGACAGAGAGAGAGAGAGAGAGAGAGAGAGAGAGAGACAGACAGACAGACAGAGAGAGAGAGACAGAGATCCATTTTTCTCTCAACGCCTTTTCTCTGTCCTTAGCCATTCTGAATGTTTTTTTTCATATCCCCCCCCCCCAACTCCCCCCCCCCCCCCCCCCCCCCCCCCCCCCCGAACAACAACAACAAAAACGTTTCTTTTAGTGTTCCTTCTTTTTTTTTCTTTTTCTTTTTTTTTTTTTTTTTTTTTAATTAGGCTGAGCAGAAAGAGTATGATATATCCAAAGTTTAGTGCTATAACACCAGCCGCCGTGGCGAAGTGGTTAGCGTGCGGACTCCCGGCTGGGAGGTCGTGGGTTCGAATCCCATCAGAGTCATGTAGGTTTTTCTGCCCCGACCGGCTCCAACCCCGAGTTGAGTTTGCTGCGGACTCAGTTGGGAAGATTGGGACCACACAGTCGAGTTTCATCCACTTAATGGATGCGTTTCTGAGAGAGTTGCTCAAATTTCTTGACCGTCACTGCAGGTGCCTGTGTCTCTCGGGCCTGGTTGGCGCCGGGATATGTTATGAAAGGAAGCGTAGAGCTGTCGTGTGGTCTCAAACCGAAATGGAAGTCCGTAGCATCATCTTAATCATCCTCATTCTCTTTGATCAGCATTAAAAAAAAAGTCTCAAGTTCTGTGGCCCTTCATGCCCTGTTCTCATGGTGACCTCAGTTTCGATGTCCTCTGCACGTCTGTGGCCTTGGTTTGGTTCCGTCGGGGTCACCGGTGTCGGCGAGTCCATGGGGGCTGTCGTTGGACGGACGTGGTGGCGCCCTCCGGAGGGAGAGTTCACTCACGCCGGCTCCGCGACTAGGCAATTATTGTCGTCAGTAGGGGGCTTAGTAGGTGGTGTCCTGCGTATGTTAGATCAGACGAGGCGCCACTGAACATCACCGAAGTGACTCGGCAGCAGTACAGTGTCTCCTCCGGTGGGTTGCCTCTGCCACTTGACATTGACTGCTCCCTGTGGATTGCCGGTGCCGGGGCTGCGGCGGGGCCCACCGGGCTGTGGCTGTGGAGGGGGTGTCGGAATGAGCGGCGTGGGTGCACTGCCTCTGAGGTGGCACAGAGGTTGGGACAGCAAGTTTAGTGCTATAACGATGTTCTGTACGATGATGATGTCTCTCTGTCCGGTTTAGAGCCGTTTTTAGCATGTTTGGTACGATACACAAACATAGAGTTGAATCTGACATAGTAACAGTCTTGATACCCAACCCACCCTGGGTTGGTGTGACTTTTTTGTTTTGTTTTTGAAGTCATTACAAGATAAGGAGAAAACACAGCAACACGATTTCAAGCGAACCTGTCCTGAGACATTGCAAGCGCATAGTTGGCAGATTTGAACAATGTTCTGTTCGGATTATCTTCCCCTACCAGTATTGCTTGCAGTTGTCCATTCAGAACTGTTTTCCCGGATCAGGAGCAAATAACCCATGCAGACTTCAGAGTGAGGTGACTGCAGGCGAAGAGTGATGCGAATCTTTTAACCAAAGAAAAAATGATTCTCGATCCGCCAGACAACGGGGACAAACGAACAAATTACAAGACAAAAACTGTCGAGTCTTGTAATTTGTTTTGTCTCCTTTGTTTGGCGGATCAAGAATCATTTTTCTTTATAACACACACACACACACACAAGGCTTACTTTCCCTCCCAAATGGCGACCGTTTCACTGACCTAGCGATTCAGTTAAAAATTCGATCACACAGAGTATTCATTCGTGTAGCCTTCTCCCATAGAGCGACGATCGATAACGGCACACGCATGTCAGCTAGTCTGAATACCCAAGTTCATGGGCAGGTATCTACGTTGCTGTTAATTAAAGCATTTTACTATCTTACTGCTAATGCCTGAACGCTGCCAAAAGTTTGAATCTGTAGTGATCTCACAATGACCTCAATTTCTTCGTTTCAACGGTAGCAGCATTCGCGCAGAGTGCGCGCGCATAACTCAAGGTGAAAGGTCATGTGAGTGTGTCCTGTGTGTGGCTGGCTACGTCTGCGGAGCGTGGGATGTGTGAGAACTGAAATAGTTGAGTTTTAACGCCCTCATAGCAAAAGCTTTTAGGGACACGTCTTTGGTTCACAGCAGTTTTTTTGGTGTCATTGTGTGAGAACTGTGTGAGAACTGTCTCAACACAGTTTTATATCCTCTTCCAGTTTAGATGCCGCCCGTCGCTAGTCTCAACGTCTCTGAACAGTCGTTGCATCTCTTTTTGACTCTTCTCTATCTCCCCCCTCCCCCCCCCCCCCCCCCCCCCCTCTCTCTCACCCTCTCCCTCTCAACATACACATAAGCAAAAAACATACCTATACAGAGACTACATAAACAC
>JADBJO010036944.1:0-10311 GCA_016801955.1 Conus betulinus | reverse complement strand
TTTGTGGATACGCTTGTTAGCTTTGATGGAACAAAACGCTGCCGTAGTTATATACTTCTTTTTTTTTTTTTCTTTGGACAGCGAAAGTGGGGCGGGGGGGGGGGGGGGGGGGGGGCGAGGGGCTGGGGGTTATAACATTATTTTGGTTAGCTGATCTGATTTATATGATGTTCGGCTGGTGGTTTTTTCCCCTCTCCTCGCGTTCGTTTGTGATTGTGGTGGAACTGTTCGTTTTTTTCGTTTTGCGTTTTCGGGAGGCAGGGGAGGAGATGGGGAGGAGGGACCTTCTCTGTGGTGTGTGTGTGTCTCTGTCTGTCTGTCTGTCTGTCTGTCTGTCTCTCTGTCTCGTCTCTCTCTTTCTTCTTTCTTTCTCTCCCTCTTTCTCGCTCTTTCTCTCTCTCTCTCATCTCTCTCTCTCTCATATCATCTCATCATCATCATCATCATCATCATCATCATCACCCATTACCTTTCACAGAAAACGGGGTAATCAACTACACTCGCTCACAGTCCTGTGTCCTGGCAGTATCATCATCATCATCATCATCATCGTCATCGTCATCGTCATCATCATCATCGTCATAGTCCATCCATCATCAGTCCTCTGTTCACCCACCCTTCCTCCCCATGGGGCGTCAGACATCATCATCGTCGTCGTCGTCGTCGGGACGGACAAGATACACACATGCATACTACATACACCCTGCGCGCATGCACACACGTCAGACACATATACACACACAACAGACGTAGATAAAAAGGGACGGACAGAGAACACACACACAGCACACACACATACATGTGCGCGCATGCACACACACACACACACACACACACACCACACACCCACACACCACACACACACACACACACACACACACACACACACACACACACACACACACATGCGCTCACACAAACACATGCACACACAAATACACGCAGGAATGTACCCTCACATGCACAGAAGAGGAAGGAGAGAGAGAGACAGACAGACGTACTCATAGTCAGACATACATGCATACAAACAGACACAAAAAAGAAAAAAAAAAAAAGGACGGGCAGAAGTGAGGGGGGGGGGGGGGGGGGGGGGCTGCGAAAAGCAGACAAGAAGTGACAAGAGACAGACAGAGTGCACTTTGAGAGAGGGCGACAACCGAAGACCCCACACTGACGCCCTTTGACACAGATCAGGTTATTGACGTCAGCAGAAAACATTGGCAGACTGACGCCCTTGACGCAGATCAGGTTATTGACGTCAGCACAAAACATTGGCAGACTGACGCCCTTTGACGCAGATCAGGTTATTGACGTCAGCACTAAACATTGGCAGAGACTGACGCCCTTTGACGACAGATCAGGTTATTGACGTCAGCACAAAAACATTGGCAGCTGCACAGGTGACGACGAAAGTATCCCTCTGGAACACCTTGATCAGCGGCCCTCGCCCACACCAACCTCTCTGAGAAACGGCGTTCGTTTACCTGAGCGCTCTCTCTCTCTCTCTCTCTCTCTCTCTCTCTCTCTCTCTCTCTCTCTCTCTCTCTCTCTCTCTCTCTCTCTCTCTCTCATTAAGTCTATTGTTGTCCAATATAGGTAACTCAGATGTTAATATGATGTGTCGAGACAGTGAATAACAACCAAAAAACAAAAACCAAAACCAAACGGAAGCATATCAGACAGACAGAAACACCCAAACACAAACTCACAGACGGGAAGAGAATAGCGGAAACAAAGGCAGGCAGACAGACATCCTTGGTGCTCAAACAAAAAACCCGTGATGACTGACTCTCCATCAGTGTCCCGTGGACGGCCGACGTCTGGTTCTATTCCTGTTCCTTTGGAAAGGTGAAGAATCGGCATTGTCTGAGGAAGACATCAGGTCATATTGAGTGCCACGGGTGAGACAGAATCGGCATTGTCTGAGGAAGACATCAGGTCATACTGGGTGCCACGGGTGAGACTTCCTGCTCCTCCACAACCAGCCTTATCTACTGAGGAGAGTCACCCAGGGAACGAAAGATGTCTCAGGGTAGACGTGAACGCTTGGTTCTCCTCACAAAACCGAATTCAACGATTCCCAGTGCTGTTGCTGGACGGTTTAGTATTAACTTCATCCCTCCACTCTCCCTGCTCTGTTATTCCCTTCTGTATTTTTTTTGTTGTCGTTGTCATGGTGAGATCCTGTCCGTCTGTTCCTTCTTTGTCTTTGATTTTTTTTTTTTTTTTTTTGGTCGTGCACGGAAAATACCAAATAGGTCGAGGCTAATCGCTTTAATGTTTGTTACATTCATTTGTTGGCGCAGTATTGTCAACATTTTTCTTTTTTTTTCTCTCTTCATCAGTGCCTGTGACACATGTTTCCTATTCCATCGTCAGTTTTTGGTCAGGCGTCCTCCAGAACTTTGCGGGTTGTCGAGGTTTTCATGTCGGAGTCCATTTTCCTTTTTTTCTGAATCAATATCCATATTTCGACACTGGCCTAGTTCTTGGCCGGGGTATCATGGCACTGCTCAGAAGCGGGTCAGTCTGGTGGCATTCATTCCACTGTTTGGATGTGAGGTCTTGGCACCAACTGCTGCAGACATTGAACATTGAGGAAATTTGGAATAAGTGTGTCTCACCCTACAACCTCAGACAGGTGCAGGGTAGACGCGGGAGTGCTTTCCCAGTTCATAACACACACAACAAAAAAGTGTTGGTAGAGCCACACAAGAAAAAGTGTTGGTAAGGTAGGCACACAAGAAAAAGTGTTGGTACAGCACACAAGAAAAAAGTGTTGGTAGAGCACACAAGAAAAAGGTTGGTAGAGCACACAAGAAAAAGTGTTGGTAGATCACACAAGAAAAAGTGTTGGTACAGCACACAAGAAAAAGTGTTGGTAGAGCACACAAGAAAAAAGTGTTGGTAGACCACACAAGGAAAAAGTGTTGGTACAGCACACAAGAAAAAGTGTTGGTACAGCACACAAGAAAAAGTGTTGGTAGACCACACAAGGAAAAAGTGTTGGTAGATCACACAAGAAAAAAGTGTTGGTACAGCACACAAAAAAAGTGTTGGTAGAAGCACACACAAGAAAAGTGTTGGTAGACCACACAAGAAAAAGTGTTGGTAGATCACACAAGAAAAAGTGTTGGTACAGCACACAAGAAAAGTGTTGGTAGAGCACACAAGAAAAAGTGTTGGTAGACCACACAAGAAAAAGTGTTGGTACAGCACACAAGAAAATGAGTTGGTAAGCACACAACAAAAAGCGTTGGTAGACCACACAAGAAAAAGTGTTCGTACACCACCACTCAAGAAAGAAGTTTCCAAACGAACGTTTCGTGACATACGCCATGCCTCTTAAACTTTGTGCAAGTGACAGCCAGTTTTATTGTTTCTGTTCAGCTAAAAATTTCGAAATTAACCAAGGCTAAATACTGTGACTGTTACGACACTTCCTTTCTATGACAACTTCCGCTTCAGTGTGTGCTAAGTCCCGGCCGAATGCCGACTAGAAATAATCTCGAGTGTTTTACTCCATCTCGCTGTCCACTTCATGGGTCATCCATCCTCTTGAGTTTTCTTCCATCACTCCGTTGCTTGCTTTCAGCTCTCATGGGTTTGGATTGTCGTTGTTCCTTCCCCTCTATTCCGATTTAGTTTGCACGTACCTTTCTTCTTGCTCCCGAGTCCTGGGTGTTTACTTTTCACTTTTCATGGCTCTGTTGTGTTCCCCCAAGGACGTCGCAGGGAATATCGAGAGCGAGGCTTTTCAGGTTATGAGTCCCTCAGCGATCGCCCCTCTGCTCCCCTTCCTCCCGGCATGGTGATTGTGCTGTTCTGCGCCGAACCATTGGAAAAATCAAAAAGAGGCTTCGACAAGAAGCGCGCGCTTCTTCCCCAGAAACCCCCTTCAACAAGGACAAAGGGAAGGAGCCACTGAGAGAGAGACCTGAGGTGAACTCATCCTTCGTTCATGGACAACACAGACTGAGGAACAAGCAGAGCTGAGGAGTGATGGTGACGAGGGGAGTGGACAATTCAGCACAGGATGATGGCAGAATCAATCCTATCCCAGAGGATGACAAACATCCTCCCACCTCCAAGCATCGCAAAGAAAATCCTCAACAAGCAGTCATCCCCTACTACTCTTCATAGGACAAAAACGTCCCAGTCAACACCCCCCCCCCCCCCCCCCCCCCACCACCACCCCACCCTCCCCCCGACTGGTTCATAGCCGAATGGGCATCTGTCTCCGGGCTCTCAAGCACCATAGGGCAGTCCCCCCCCTTCCCCCAGCCTCTCTCTCACTTTCGCTCACTCTCTTTCTCTGTTTTACTCTCTCTCGCAGTCTCTTTCTCTCTCTCTCGCAGTCTCCCTCTCCCTCTCTCTGTCTCTCTGTCTCTCTCTCTCTTCTCTCTCTCTCTCTCTGAATGTTTTATTTTTTATTTCTCCCTTCAGCTGATTGATTCTGGCAGATCGTCTTGGCCATGGTGCCTTCGATCGCAAACCCAGAGTCCCAGGAGACCAGTCCTGATGTGTGAGTTCACAGGCCAACTAGCTATCCACTGAGGCCATGACAAAGCTGTGAGTCTTCTCGAGGGAGGAGGGGGTAGAGGGGTGGACATGGCGACCAACGACCAAACGCTGAGAGGAGGGAACCTGAACAGAGCCTTGTTTCATTCCACAGCAAACAGAGAAAGCTGAGACGTTCAGTCATCCACATCTAAACAGTGGAATGGACACCACCAGACTGACCCGATTCTTAACAGCGCCGTGATACCCCGGCCAAGAATTAGGCCAGTGTCGAAATATGGATATTGATTCAGAAAAAAAAGAAAATGAACTCCCGATATGAAAACCTCGACAACCCGCAAAGTTCTGGAGTGTTACTTTCCGGCAGAAGGATGGCCGTACAATTGTGGGCCGATCAGGAACGGCAGAGAACGGCAGCAGGCATGCGACAGTGTTTTTAGTTTATTCTGCTGCGAGATTGAGAGTACCCACCTGAAATTTGTGACAATGCAGCGGGTCAGTGTGCTGTCTGCAAGTGTCTTTTCCCTTTTCTTCGACTGTTTCAGACAGAACGTTTTGTCACCTGGGATTCAAGGTGTCTTTAGACAAAACATATTGCATTACGCGAGTTTCTTTGGGGATCGTCCAGACAGCAGTGAAGTGACTGTGTTGTGATGTCTTGTTTTTTGGTTTACAGAGAAGAGAATGACCACTTTTTTTTTTAACTTTTCAAGCCGAATGTATTTGGATCCATTTGTAATCTGACAATATGAAATGAGGGTGATGTCTGTCGAAGAGTATTCCATGGGAAAAAAAATGTCAAAACAAAACGGGGACGTTGGCCTGTGAATAGTGAACAGCTGGCATTCTCGTGAAAAAGAAACGCACTGCAGCATTATCGCACAGCGGAGAAAATAGAAACACTTGAAGAAAACAAGACATAAAGTTACACGTCATGTAGCGCTGAGCAATTAAGTAATGGGGGAAAACAAGTGCAGGTTAACAATTCTTTCATCATTATAGTAATGACTTGGTTAAGATTTGAAATTTTTTTTTTTTTAAATGGGGGGGGGGGGGGGGGGGGGTGAAGATGAAGAGAAAATGGGCAAATGTATATTATGAATATGAAATCCTTCACTAGCTGCATGAGGGAACCATTGCAATCCCTCTCGAAGGCAGATCTTTACGTATCCCCTGCTCCTAGGCCTTTCGTCCGCCGGATCGGACTCATCAGGGACACACGGCTGATTGTGCCTGTGCCCTTGGCGTCAGACAGAGACACACCACAGTCCGTAGTTCTGTGGTGTTCTCACCAACAAGGGTTAAAAAAAAAAAAAAGAATCCAACAGCACCCCCGGCACCCAGATTTCATGTAGATTACAAAAACACATCAGGTCAGTTTGTCCACAAATATGTTCTTATTCGGACATTATAAAAGACAAAAAAATGCTTAAAACAATACCCTGCCATAGCAGTCAGCATGAAGAATGATGGGGCCAATTGTTCCATTTATAATGTACTATTGATTTATTAAAGCGCACATTTTCTACTACACGCTGCAATGTGACCCTCACCACTATCAGCACTGCCTGCCTTCAGGACCTGCAATAGTGCCAACACAAATACAGACACCTGTTCTCTCGGTTCAAGGTGCGCGCATTTAGCACAGGTTTCTACACAAAAACTTTGAATGAAAATCTTTGAGAGTTGTTCTGTTGGGTGCTTGGGTTTTGTTTCATGATAATGAGGACTTAAGCGCTTTTTTTTTTTTACCTCTTGTGAGTTCCATGCGCCTTACTAATATAAAAGCTATAAAGAACACGAGAATTTAGCTAAAAGGGTAGTCGCATGATCAGGTACTGAAGGTCCGCCACCCCATCTTCTAAAAGATAAAAGTATACCCACGGCTGGCAGGACACGATGCATGCACATTGGCGCATACACTCCTCTCTCTCTCTCTCTCTCTCTCTCTCTCTCTCTCTCTCTCTCTCTCTCTCACACACACACACACACACACACACACACACACACACACCATTACCGCGCGCGCACACACACGCACACGCACACACACACACACACACACACACACACACACACCACACACACAGACACACACACACACACAGGCAGACACACAGACACCCAGACGTCTGCACGCACGCACATGCACATACAAACATGCACACACAAAGATTACAGAGAGAGAGGGAGAGACTCACCTTACCTCCCACTGCAATACCCCCGCCTTCCTCCCACCTTAACACACACACACACACACACACACACACACACACACACACACACACACACACACACACAAGATGCATTACAGCCATGGACGCAAGGAGGTTAGGAAATTATAGGTCAAAAGAAAAAAAGAGTTCAGTAATGTTCCCCCACCACCCCCCACCCCTCTGTGGACACTCCTGGACGTTCTGTCAGCTTCCCCTCCCCACCTGCCCTCTCCCCCTCTCTCTCTCTCTCTCTCTCTCTCTGTTTCTCACAATCTCTCTCTCTCACTCTCGCTCTCACTCTCTGTGTCTCTGTCTCCTCTGTCTCTGTCTCTCTGTCTCTGTCTCTGTCTGTCTCTCTCTCCCTCCTCTCTCTCTCTCTCTCTCTCTCGCTCTCTCTCTCTCTCTCTCTCTCTCTCTTCACACTGGCTGAATGATTGGGTGTTAGGTTTTTGTGGCAGGGGGAAGGTCAGTGGGGGAGGGGGGGGGGGGGGGGGGGAGGAAAGCAGCGGCATGTGTTGGATAAAATATTGCAGTCTGGCATGCCCATTTCCCCTTCCATGCTGCTTTCCCTGCACCGGGCCACTGCCCCGTGTTCCTGACCCGGTGTAAACGACCGCAGGGACCTCCCTGTCATTCGATCACTAGGCCAAAATAACACTAAAGACACAAAAAAAAATGATGTAAAATGACACTTATTAAAGACAGAAGGCAAAACAAAATGGTGATTTTTTTTTTTCAACAAATGTGCTTCTTTTCAAAAGTCACAAAAAACGACAGACATTTTTTTTTTAATTCTCAGAAAACAAATACTATCCAGAACACGCATAACTTCATTCTTGAGGGTTGGGAGGTAGACAAGAATGTTTTGTGCATTTTTAATCTTGTCTGTGATGGCGATATAGGGAATGCTACTCTGTGCATTTTTTTTTTGGTCTGTGACGGCGCTCAGGGGGTGGGGTTTTGTGTATTTATGGCTGTCATGGTTGATCATGGAGTGTTGTTTTATACATTTTTGTATATCTGTGACAGCAATCTAGGAAAAGGGCTTTTTTTTTTGGGAGCTGGGAAGAGTTTTTGGTGCAGTTTTTAATGTCTGTGACCGTAATGAAAGAAAAGATTCTTGTGCGTTTTTTAATGTCTGTGACAGTGATCTAAGAAGTGTTTTGCTTTGTGCATTTATTGTATGTCTGTGACAGCGATTTTAGAAGTGTTTTATTTTGTGCATTTATTGTATGTCTGTGACAGCGATCTAAGAAGTGTTTGTTTTATGCATTTATTGTATGTCTGTGACAGCGATTTTTAGAAGTGTTTGTTTTGTGCACTTTTTTTTAATGTCTGCGACAGCGATATACACGAAGGGTGTTCTGTGCATTTTGCAGTCTTTGATGTCCATCTGGAAAGTGTGTTTAGTGCACGTTTTATGTCTGTGAAAGTGATCTAGGGAATGTCGTTTTGTGCATTTTTGAGGTGATCGGGGGGGGGGGGGGGGGGTATTTTTGTGCATTTGTATGTCCATGACAGTGAACTAGAGAGTGTTTGTGCATTTCTATGTCTGTGGCGGCGTCCTAGGGAATGTTGTTCTGTACGTGTTTATTTCTGTAATGTGTGACGAAGACACGTACATGTCGAAAACTCACCAGTCCCGTTTCGTGATCTGCATTGAACAGCTGCTTTGCAACTCGGTTTTGTTTGCTGCTTTGTATTTGGGCCTTTTCTTTCAGGAACAACATGCAGTCCCTTCCAATCTTCTGTCAGTTCAACTTAAACCTGTGGCGTTTTTAAAAGAAGGAAGGTTTGATGATTGCAGCTAGGCTCAAAAGACATTACACACGAAAGTAGCGAGTTCGTCACTGCTTGTCAGGTTTGGTGTGTCGCCTGTACCCTATATTCCTGCACAGCTTCGTACTGCACAACCTTTGCTGTAATGCACGAAATTAAGATCATGTTACGTAACCTAGTTTCTGCTTCAGCTTTTTTTTCCAATCGAAATCCAGTTCATCCTCAGCATCATCATCATCATCATCATCATCATCATCATCATCATCATCATCATCGATCATCGTCATCATCATATAATTATAATAATTATTATTATCATTACTATGATTATGATTATTATCATCATATTTATTTATTGTTGTTATTTATTATTATTATCACTATTTTCATCATTATCATTATTATTATTTATCATTACTATGATTATGATTATTATCATTATTATTATTGTTGTTATCACTATTTTCATCATTATCATCGTTACTACTGCTACTATTACTACTACTACTAGTACTGCTACTACTGCCATCACTTCTAGTATTAAGAATACTCACATAGCGTCTATCCTTGGTCAGAAACCAAGCTGTAGGCACTTTATTGTCAACGCTCTCGTTTACACCCTGGGCTGCCTACCTGGGTAGAGCCCGCTGAAGAGCTGCCTTCTGGCTTAGTTTGGTCGTTGCCTAGGTCATTCGGTCAGTACCAGTTACTTAGTTTTCTTCTTTCATTCTTTTCTTTCCATTTTTCACGCATTGTGCATGCGCTGTGTGAGCGCGTCATCCATATTAACAACCAAACTGGCCTTGTCTTCCAAAAGCTGGTAATGGGATTTCACAAAGTAAGGTAAGGTCATGTTGCGTATAGCCCCGCCGACCGCAAAGGCCATGTCAGGGCTGTCACCCACGTTAAAAAAACTCACAAGTCATTCATTCACACAGTTCTTTAAAATACATCTTCTAAAAACCACCCGAAAGTTTGTTAAAAAAGACTTTCCACTGTAAAATCTCAGATCCGATGAAAAATGTTAATCTCTTTTCAAGAACTCAAAGGATCGCGCGTCAGGCGGAACGTCTCTGAACAAGGTTTCCATGGAATCTGCTGTAAAAATGTTTGTATCTCACATCATGCAAGTCCCAACACTCTAAAAGCACATGCGTGCAATAGGTTATGTGTGTGTTAACCCACAGAACCGCCATTCATAGTCTCATTTCCAGGACTTTTCAAAGAAAAACAGAGTTGGAACTAATGGTGACTCTGAGAGAAAAAAAATCCCTCTCACCGGCGGAGATTCGAACCCGCTACTCCAGGATTACGAGTCTGGTGCTCTAGGAACTGAACTGTTCTGGCCCCCCAATTCATCTGTAGGACGAACCAGAAAAAAAAAAATGCGATGAAGTGGCCTTCAAAGCCACTGGATCAGAGGCTAACGTCCTGAAACTTTAGTTCATGTATTTTGCAAAAGTTTTGCGCAGTATGTGAACGGTGCAAGAAACACGGATGACACGTTACATGTGTCTCATCTCGCAAACAGAAACGACCCTCCGAGTTTCCATCTCTGCTGCAGCTCTACTGAGGGGGTTTTAGCCTTACCGTTCATAGATGATTGATTCAACCTCATAGAGAAATTAATGATGACAAGGGTTGTTAGTAGGAATATGAATCACTGGATGCATGTGTTCTGCAAAGGTCTTCATCGCCTCTTGGTCAGTGTCTTGTTTGGATGCGTAAAAAGCAGTTATACTTTCCGTTGTTTGTTCGACAAGTGATATTAGCCTTAACCCAAAAGGGGACGGTA
>JADBJO010036943.1:0-10311 GCA_016801955.1 Conus betulinus | reverse complement strand
GTTGTGTGTGGGGTGTTTGTTGTGTGCGCGCGCGCTGCGCATGCATACTGTTTTTATTTGCTCTGTGATATGTGATGTATTAGTCTTCATCCTTGTACAAAAGCTTTTAACAAGAAGACAGAAACAAACGTAGAGACATTAAGAACTTTCTGCCAACAACCAGACACTGTGACAGCGAATACGTGCCTTTATTCTGCCTGACGATCATAATCGTGGCGTTATGTCCTCATTGGGGTCTGCACCTATCAAAAACGTGACACCTCTGACAACCAGCCTAGAATACACGGCAGACAGTGCAGGTGTTCAATGCTGGGGCTTTTCAGGGCAGACAGTGCCAGGGTGTTTCAATGCTGGGGCTTTTCAGGGCAGACAGTGCAGGGCGGGATGTTCAATGCTGGGGCTTTTCAGGGCAGACAGTGCAGGGTGTTCAATGGGTGGGGCTTTTCAGGGCAGACAGTGCAGGGTGTTCAATGCTGGGGCTTTTTCAGGGCCGACTGTGCAGGGTGTTCAATGCTGGGGCTTTTCAGGGTCAGACAGTGCAGGCACAGTGAGAGGGGGTTCAATGCTGGGGTTTTCAATTGCAAGGGGCAGACTGTGCAGGGTGTTCAATGCTGGGGCTTTTCAGGGCAGACAGTGCATGGGTGTTCAATGCTGGGGCTTTTTTCAGGGCAGACAGTGCAGGGGTGTTCAATGCTGGGCTTTTTCAGGGCAGACATGGGGTGCAATTCTGGGCTTTGTCAGGGCAGACTGTGCAGGGGGGGCTTCAATGCTGGGGCTTTTCAGGGCAGCAGGGCAGGCAGTGCTGGGGCTTTTCAGGGCAGCAGACTGTGCAGGGTGTTCAATGCTGGGGCTTTTCAGGGCAGACAGTGCAGGTTTTGTTCAATGGTGGGCTTTTTCAGGGCAGACTGTGCAGGGTGTTCAATGCTGGGGCTTTTCAGGGCAGACATGCAGGGTGTTCAATGATGGGGCTTTTCAGGGCAGGCTCACGCTGATCGTTCGCTAGGAACAGATTGCACCTGCACCGCGAGAGAAGTCTTGAATGTTCAAATTTCATTCTATCCTTTTCAGTTTTTTTCGGGCGACGACGGGTGGAGGAAGGAAGGGGAGCAGGGCCATAAAGGAATGGGACAGAAGTCCTAGGCTTTGGAATGGAATGCAGATGGTCTAGATATAGAATTTCTCTTTTTAAGGGAAGCAAACGCTTTCTACGTGTTAAGAAAATACATCCATACACGAGGATTTCGAACAGTGAACGTAATTATTTCCTTCTTTCTTTCGTTCATTCATTCATTCATTTCATTTCTTTCTTTCTTCCTTCCTCCTTTTTGTTCCCCGTTTTTTTTTTCTTCGTTCTATCCTGTGAAACCAACACTTATTTTCTCTTTTATTCCAGGAACGTATTATTACCCCACACTTTCTCCCTTCTCTCCCTTCCTCTCCCCCGTCCCCCCAGCGCCATAAGGTGCAGAAGCCCCCCCCCCCCCCCCCCCCCCCCCAGCGCCAGTAAGGGTGCAGAAGGGTATGTGTGAAGTGTCAGTCTCCAACACCCCCGGCAGTGATGGGGAGCAGAAAAGCGAACGCAGAAGAGGATCAGCAAGAAAGAGATGGTCTGTGTGGAAGTGGCAGGCTAGTGGACCTGACTGGGGCAGGGGCTGATGTGTGTCTGAGGGCACAGCAGGGCAAAGGCACTACAGCAGACCGGGTCTGGAACCCTTCGTCATGGCAACCCCGTTTAGATGTCGGGCACCACAGCCACCCAGACTGAATGATGGAGCTTTAATGGGAAGGTTGGTTATTTCCTGGACTGCACTCCCCCCCCCCCCTCTCGCTCTCTCTCCTCCTCTCTCCCTGACGTCGATTGTCCTCGGTCTCATCATTCTCTCTCCTCTCTCTTCTCTCTCTCATCTCCTCTCTCTCCTCTCTCTCCGTCTCTTCTCTCGTCCCCCCTCCTCTTTGGTCTGTCCGGTCCGTCCGTCTTCCGTCCGTCCCGTCCTCTGCCTCCCTCCTTCCCGCGCCTTCCTCTGTCCCCTGTCTGTCTATCGTCCATCCGTCTTCCTTTCTGTCTGTCCTGTCTTTCTGTCTGTCCTGTCTCCTCTCTCGCCTCTCATTCCATCTCTCCGCTTCTCTCCCTCTCTCTCTCTTCACGACTTTTTACCCCAAAAACTCCGTATTTATCCCTCTCTCTTTACCTCTCCGCTATCCCCACCCTCTCCTCCCTCTCTCCCTCCTTTCTCTCTCTCTCCTCTCGTCCCTCTTCCCCTCTCTTACCCTCCTCTCTCTCCTCTCCTCCGTCTCTCCCCCCCCTCGCCTCCCCTCCCTCTCTCTCCTCCTCTCTCTCTCCTCTCTCTCCCTCTCCTCCCTCTCTCCTCTCCTCCCTCCTCCCCCCCTCTCCCCCCTTCTCTCCTCTCCTCCTCTCACTTCTCTCTCGCCCTCATCCCCTCTCTCTCCTCGCTCTCTCTCTCCCTCTCTCTCTCTCATCTCTCTTCGTGTGTGTGTGTGTGTTGTGTGACTGTGTGTGTTGTGTGTGTGTGTTTGTGCGCAGCGAGCGTTTGTTCTTGTCTGTCTATCTGTCGTCTGTCTGTAGGCTCTGTGCTGCTTTCTCTGTGTGGTGTGTGTGTGTGTGTGGTGGTGTGTGTTTGTTGTGTGTGTTTGTGTGGGTTGGGTTTGCATCTTTCTTTACAAATATCCGCAGCTTTCACACGAATCTTTTCACCAAATTGGCCATGGTGACTTAATTAGCATAGGTCATACTGGGCACACCCATAGCACGTCACAACCTTCCGGTGTGAATAAGTGGTGACACGACTGCTACTAACAGTACTAACATTAACCATCACTACTGCCTACAACGACCGGGCCATTACTACTTACAACGACAACGATTTTGGACGTACGATTGCTTACTATTACCACCCACTACACGACAATCGTACCAAGACACACAGTGCTATTAATACGACACCAACGATTACTACCGACGACGGCGGGCCGAATATACTCCAAAGACGGACTACCTGCGACTTCGGCAATGACTACTGCAAGTCCTATGATAAACCAAGAAATTGTAAAAACCATTGCTTTTATGTCACCTGATGAACAAACTACATACAGTCACCGTGCACACGATGCCCATTTCATGTAAGTGACCCTCCAGTGTGATAGTCTTTACATGGTCTGATAAATCCTCCTCGTGACATCCAGACCTCAGGGATCGGTGATCGGTAGCGGCCTAACTTCCTGGAAGACGCCCATGCCAAACCTGACGACATTTACAGTGAAGGCAGCCAAGCTGTTCACTTCAACCCAGTGCCACCCGTCCAGTTCAGCTCTGTCAGTTGCAATCCACACATGGTGAATGACATATCGATTCGTCTTTTTACTTTCTCGGGGACTTTCATGGTCATGATATGGTTCCTCGAACTTGTTCGATCCTTTCTGCGAGATCAGTCTGTCGGTGCCAGGCAAACCTCACCGTCTGTGGGTTTTGGCAACCCCCTCCTCCCACCAAATTTACCCTTCCTCATCACTCTCCCTGTCTTGTCTGCTGTCTGTCGTCTGTTCCCTCTTTGTAACCAAACACTGTCTGTCTGTCCTCTCTCTCACTCCAACACTCTCCTCTGTCTCGTCTCTCTCTGTCTGCTCTTTCTGCATATTCCGTCTGGTACTCACATCAGTCGGTGAATGACAGAAATGGAATGCGGATCCTCCTTGCTTCGAAGAAAAAACAACTTCTCTCTCTCTCGAGAGCCCTAAGAGGGAAAGGTCAGGATGGTGGAGAGAATGAGATGGTCAGAGGAGGAGTGAGAAGAGAGAGAGAGACTGAGGGGAGAGAGAAGAGAGAGAGGAGAGGATGAGAGAGGAGACAAGAAGAAGGAGGAGAGGAGGGAGAGAGAGGAGAGAAGAGAGGAGAGAGAGAAAAGGAGAGTGAGGAGAGGAGCAAGAGGGAGAAAGAAGAGGGAGATAGAAAAGTTATTGTCAGGAGGCGAAGGGAAAGATGGAGGGGGATAACGGAAAGAAAGAGGCAACAAAGAGGGAAGAGGAGACGTCAGAAAAAAAAGAAGGAGATAAGAAGGGAGGAAAGAGTGAGGAGAGAGTGAGCGAGAGAGAGAGGGAAGAGAGGGAGTGAAAGGAGAAGGAGAAGGAACGAAAGAGGAGACAGGGAGGAGAGAGAGGGAACGAGAGAAGGAGGAGAGAGGAGGAGAAAGGGAGAAGGAGAGAGAAGAGAGAGAGGGGAAGAGAGAGAAGGAGAAGGAACGAGGAGAGAGAGAGGGGGGAGAGAGGGGGAGAGAGGGAAAAGAGAGGAGAGAGATAGGACAGGGAGAGAAGTGACAGACCAGAGGAGAGAAGCTAACAAAGACAGAGATAGAAACAGAGTAGAGAAAACAGACAACCAGAGAAGACGGAGAGGAGACAGGACCAAGTAGGGGAAGAAAGAATCTGCAGTTTAGGTTTTTAAGGATTTTTTGTGTTGTGTGGGTCCTACGTATTTAAATGAATGAGCCATAAAGAAATAGTGAAGACGGGTGCGAACACACCCTATTCACACAGGAAACGGATATTTAAAGGGACAAATATATAAATGAAGGTAACAGTGCGAATAGGGAAAGCGAGTGACTGAGGAGGAAACAAGGAAAAGAAAGGGGCAGAGGGGGGAAAAAACGCAGGGGACACCAGACGAAAAACCCCCAAAAAACACAAAAAAAAAAAAAACCCCCATTCTAAATACAACTTGTGTAGTACAGAAAGAGAAGACCGAAATGAAGATGGAAAGGATAAATTGAGGGATGTAAAAAAAGGGACAACAGAATGAAAAAGGAGAAAAGAAACAAGTTCGGAAAGAACTGCAAGAGAAAAGGTAGGGAGAAAAATTGTGGTGGAAAAAAAAAAAAACGGAAAGTAAAAAAAGGATGGAAAGATTGAGAGAAGCACATGGAGGAACTATGGGAGGGGCAATGTGTAGGGAAAGGAAGAAGAAGGGGAAGAAACGCGAAAACAAAATACAGAGAAACAAGATATGGAAATATCAGAGAGAAAAGAGAGTGAGAAAAAAAGAAGCAAAAAAAAGAAAAAGAAAACAGAAAAGGTGCAAGAACGACAGAAAAAACGAAGAAAAATTAAGAAAAGAAGGAAAGAATGAATAATTCAAGGATAAGGAAATTACTTAGATTCACTGAAGGCCTTTTCACGGCTCCAAAAGGGACCAACAACAGAAAAATAAACGCAAATGAAGACCACTGGGTCAAAAAATGCAATAAAATAAACCAGCACATTAGGATAATTCAGGAACCACGAGCAGGGTGGTCCCAAGCTATAATGAGGTCAAAGGAAGGAAAAGAGCGAAGCGAAAAAGACATGACAGAAAAGGAAAGAACGAACACAACAAAAAGAAAAAGAAAGAAGAAAAGGAGAGGAAGAAGAAGACAGAAGGAAGGGAAAGATGGGAGAAAAAAAGGAAGAGGAAAAGAAAGCAAAAAGAAGAGCGAAAATAAAGAAAGGAAAAGAGCGAAAAGAAAAAAGGGAAATGGAGCGAGAAAAGGAGGATCAGGAGGAGGGAAGGTGCAAGAGAACAAGAACCACCAAAAACAGGGAGAGCGAATGCGGGGTTAAATGAGGGGGGGGGGTTTTGGAGGGAGAAAGGGGTGTTGCAGGGAGTGGGGAAGGTGCGTAAAGGAGAACAGGACAGTCCGAAAAAGTGAGGAAGCAGATTTGTGGAGACTACAAACTGCTTATTGCGCTTGTCCCGCTGTCCATTGTCCTCCCATCCTCACGCAGCAGCCTTTTAACATCTGGGCAGGCGGATTCCAAGCATGAATTGAACAAGCCACTGCATATGGAATGAACCTGCAGGAAGTCAGTCGGGATCATCATGTAAAAAAAATCTCTTTCTGTGCAAGAGTGTGGGCCCCATGGGAGATTTGCGATTTTTCCTATTATATAATGTTTTCTTTCTTTCTTATTTTCTTTCTTTCGGGAATCTTCTTTAAAGAAGGAAAGGGTTTTCTTTTAGGAGACTCTTTATACTAAAAAGGTGGTTACTCGAACATCCTTATTTGATCTGTCTTCCACAAGGGGAAGGGATGAGGGAAAAAGGGGTAGGGAGGGGGAAAGGGGAGGAGAAGAGGAGGGGGGGGGAAAGGAAGGAGAGGGAGAGAGAAAGTGGAACGGGGAAGGAGTGACGGAAAAAAAGGGGGAGGTCTCTCACTTTTCACTTTGGAGGAAGTTTTTACGTTCGCAATCGTGAAGAGAAAGGAAGTGGCTTTCTATAAAGGGATAAATAATTCTGGCGTTTCTCTTTTGGAGGGACTTCGGAGTACTTATTTGATTTATAATTTTCATCTTTACCCTTTGAAGCAAGGTTCAAAGTAGACGTTCAAGGGGTGGCTATTTCAAGGGAAAAGAGAGGGAAAAAAGGGAAAGGCGATAAAAAAAAGAAGCTTATAGGGGAGGGAGGAATGGAAGGTATTACTCTGTTGGAAGGGAGGGGGACTTATTTCTGGTTGTCCTTGTGTTGTTTTCCTTAATAAAGTTATTTAGAGATTTGATCATTTTGGCTCCTACTTTCCTTGTGGAAATTCCCTTCCTATGATTAGGGATTCTGGCCGTCGTTCGTAAAGATCTTTCTCGTCCTATTCTCCCATTCTTTTCTTGGGGTCGGCTGCACAAAAGGGGGTAGAACTTTTTCAAAGCTTTTTTTTTTTTTTTTTAGGGTACACAATGGCTTTCGCTTTTCGTAATGTAAGTTCTGTGACAGAGCTAGAGTGTATCTTCAATAATGTAGCGCATTGCTTTCTATAAAACTTAAGGAAAGTTTTCGCTTCGCTTCATATTCTATTCCGACAAACACCAAAGCAACGGAAGTCAAAAAGCCAGTGGACCGCCTTTGGCTTCTGGGGATCCTTCCTCGTTCTTTATTTGATTGTTCGGGCAGCGGCCGGGGGGGGGTCTGTGGCCCTTTTGTTCATTCTTTAATAGCCAGTAAAGGGGGTTTTCTCGTTTGGCTCCTTCGGGGGAAATGTCTGAATGGGCGCTTTTTTCTGTTGGGATTTGCTGTTACTCAGAAACAGGGGGAAGGATTCCGGATGAACTTGCTAGCCCTTTGGTTCACCAGTGGATTGGGTGGTTGGGCTGTTGATGGGAACTAATCAGGAGGGATTGGACCGTAGGCGGTTGGGGGAAGTGGGAAAAGTAAGATGTTGTGGGGGCGGGCGGATTGCTGTCCGGGCCTGGTGCCCATTCCCCAGATGCGCGGGGCTGGAAGGCTGCATCCTTTTCAAAGCTTTGCACCTCAGACTAGGTGCTCCCAATGAGCTTTTCCGTCCGTAAGTAGTTCTGAAACAAAGAGATGGTTCCTCACTTAAATAAGAACTGGAGACTAACACTTAAGAAAGTAAAAAACAAATATATCAGACAACACCAAGAATCACTGAAAGTCAACCAAAAGCCCCAGTGGCGCAACATCCTAATTAAAACCATTTTGCGATGATGATCAGTTAAGCAGTGTAAAAGAAGAACTGGTGGGGACTTCATAAAAACGTCCTAAGATGTCTTGATGCCTTGAAGGCAGCAACAGTGGATGTGGTGAACAGTAAGAACTAATATCAGAGCATTGACAAACGGAGGAAAGAATGTTTCACTAATTTTCCAAATGTCTTTGATACCTTCAAGCAGCACCAATGGGTGTGGTGACAATAGAGAAAATGAATCAGACATTTGACAACAGCGAATGGAGCAAAGGGTCAGAGAGCGAGGTGGAAAGGGTGATGTAGAAGGGGAAAATAGTGGAAAAGAGAAAGGAACATTTTCAACGGCAGAAAATGTTGATGAAAAGAACAAAAAGAAAAAGAGACGACGTCGACGCGACGACGACGACGACGACCGACGACGACGACGAAGAAGAAGAAGAAGAAGAGTTGGAAACAGGACAGAAACGAGAAGAAGAAGATTATGTTTTACAGCGATGGTCTGTGATGACAACGAAAGAGAGAAAACAATGTATCACTGTCCGTATCTAACACCCTACTTTCATCAGTCATCCACACACATAAATCGTTCTTCTCCACCCCCATCATTCCAGCTGCACTCGTATTCTTACACGCGGCATTTTTTTTTTAGAATACCACACGAACCACCCCCCTCTCCCCCCACCACCACCCCCGCCATCCTCTCAAATCAGAAGACGGTAACAGGGATACTTGAGGTTTGGGTATGGGCATTCAGGTTAACAGATTTGTGTCTTTTGCGCGTGTTTCCTTTTCTGTGTTAGTGGTGGTGGGCAAAAAATAGTTTTGAAGTAGCTTTGGAGACAAACTTCGCTCAGCCTGAAGTTGTATGTTGGGTAACGTCAGACTAACAGGCGGTAGTAGATCATGATAAGCAGTAAAGGATAAGAGAGGGCGTTTGGCAACGGGTAGATACTGAGTGGATTTGCTGCCGATAATATGTGAGGGAGGGGAGGGGGCGAGAAAGAGACAGGCGGAAAGACAGACAGGTAGACAGAAGAAGAAGACGGACAGACAGGTAGACAGAAGAAGAGAAGAAGAAGAAGAAGAGAGAAGAAGAAAGAAGAAGAAGAGAAGAAAGAAGAAGATGATGATGGTGTGATGATGATGATGTTGTTGATGGATGATGATGATGATGATGATGATGATGATGATGATGAATGATGAATAAGACGAAAGACGAAGAAAGAAGAAGAAACAACAACAACAAGAGATGAAGGAACAAGAAGGGGGAGAGAGGAGGAGGAGAAAGTAAGGGGGAGGAGGCGGGAAAAGAGTGAATGGAAGAGAGGAGGAGAAGGAAGAAGGGGGGGGCGGGGCAGGAGATTGATGCTGTTTTTGTCATAAAGATCGATGACATGCTCAAAAACCAAAACTGGTTGGGTTGTACCCTTGCTTGTTCTTCGTGCTGTGGACAATCACGCCCTCGTTCGCCTCCCTTGCCACCATTGCATTGGGACACAGACCTTTTCCCTCAGAGAACTAAGAGAAACACAAACACTCTTCCGGCCTCCTCAAGGGCATTCGAATGACCACAGACCCTTTTTCATCAGAGAAATAAAGAGAAGACAACTCTCTCCTGCCTCCTCTAATGGCATCCTGACGGGCCTTGGTTCCATCACAGAACTAAGAGGAAAAGCAAAGCACTACTGCCTGCCTCCGCTTTTTTCAGTTCACGCCGGGGTGGTTTGGTGAGAGGTATCCACGTGAAGTGGGGGCCCATTATGCCTGTGGTGTCAAGTTGGAATCCTCGGGCAGAAATATATAATTTTTTTTTTTTAATCCCGACAAAACACTGTGGAAGTGTTGAGCGATGTGTATGCTGTTGTCAAAGGACTCTATCCTCATTCTCTCTGTTTCCCAGGCACTCCCAACTCCACATCTCCACTTCTATCGCTACCCTTTTCTTCACGCCAAACAATTTTCTCTGCTCTGTCTCTCGGGGGGGGGGGGGTGGGGGGGGGGGGGGGGTGGGGGCAGGGGGGGTGGTTAGGACAGAGATACGCATGTGTATGTGTAGGCTGCCTGTGTCTGCTCACCTGTGTGTATGCGCATGCGCACGGGTGTGTGTGTGTGTGTGTGTGTGTGTGTGTGTGTGTGGTGTTGTGTGTGTGGTGCGAGAGCGAGAGAGAGAGGAGGGTGTGACGGAGCGAGAAGCGACGACGAGGAAAGAGTGAGAGCGAACGATGAGAAGAGAGAGAGAGAGGGACAGACAGCGAAAATAGAAGAGACACAGAGGACAGAGAAACTAGAGACACAGTTGTTTGTGTGTGTGTGTGGTGTGTGTGTGTGTGTTTGTGTGGTGTGTGTCTGTGTGTTTGGGTATTGTGTGTATGTGTGAAGGGAGAGAGGGAGAGAGAGAGCGAGAGATGGAGAGATGGAGAGAGAGACGGGAGAAGAGAGAGGAGATGAGTGAGAGCGAGGGAGAGAGAGGAGAGAGAAAACAAAACAAACACAGCGAGAAGATAATAAAGGGGTAGGGAAGGGGGGAGAGAGAGGAGAAGACAGAGAGAGACCAGGAAAGAACAAGAGATAGAGCGTAGAGACCAGATAAGAGATTTAATGAGAGAGAGACAGAGACAAATACAGAGAATAGACGCTAGAGGAGGAAGAGAAGAATCTCTGTGTAGAGGGAAACAGAGACAGGGAGAGGCGAGGAGGAGATCAGTGTTTTTGTAATGCCGGCGGACTAATTGCTGAGGGGAAACCTGGTAAACCTGAAAACTACAATATTAGGACATAAATCTCAACAGTAACCGTCATTCACCGCTGTCCTGCTCAATACGCTCTGCACAGGAGGATTTAAATGCGA
>JADBJO010036942.1:0-10312 GCA_016801955.1 Conus betulinus | reverse complement strand
GAAGAGGGGATTGGTGGTTTTTGGTTTCCTGGAAGTTTGTCCGTACTCCGGACCGCCAGGAGTTCGATGGTTTTTTTTTTTCTTTTTCACCGGTCGTGGTTTCCTGACAACGGTTGATCCAGGTTCCACACCAGCCCTGTGAACTACCTGGCAGGAGCCCTACATGTTCACGCAGCAGAAAACGTAGTCCGCTTGTGAACCTCATCAATATTAATGTCCTCAGAAGGAGCATGGTCATGGGGCCGAACGAAACCGGGACGGTTCGTCGCTGGTGGTCAGTGGCAACCCCTGAGGGCTGACACCGCTCGTCCGTGGAGGGAGAAACCAGGCATGTCTGGTTGCCGTCAGGGCCTTGGGCAGGATGACCACAATGGATGAGACAGGCTCCCCCAGAAAGCATATAGGAACAGAACATATAGGACCAGCATGCCACAACCACTGTCCACTCTCACTTTTCAACCTTCAGTATGGACATCACATTGAAATAGTTTCTGTCTCGCATGTTTAAGGGACAAAAACAGGCAGGAAACAGGGCAGAAGGAAAAGAACACCCAGTGGGACAACATATCTGGGGGGATACTGCACTAGATTTACTGTAAACAGTGGAAGACAATGGGCAGCCAATAAGTGCGAATCTAGACACGCGAGTGCGTGAAACTCCCGTCCATGCCCCTTGAGAGAGAGAAGAGACGAGAGAGAGGAGAGAGAGAGTTGAGAGAGGGAGGAGACGGGATCGAGTGTGAATGAGAGGAGAGGAGAGAGAGAGACAGAGAGAAAGGGACAGACGAGAGACAGGGAGAGTGCACACAACACTCACACCGCCACACACGACCAATCACACACAACAAACACATACTACCTGTGACTGAGGTATCACAGCTATAAAGATGAGAATAACTTGGAGGTCGAAGCCGAAACCAGGACACGACATTATTCTCCCGTTGCACATGTGAGACAAAATTACTCCCGTCCGCTCCCCATCGAGGCAGTCTGGAGAGAGAGGGAGAGAGGGATCTGGAAAGATCCCTTGAGGAGACGCGAGTGAGATGCAGACAGCCGAAACCAGGACACATTATTGTCCCTTTGCGCATGCGGGACACATCCACTCATCACTTTGATCGAGGCAGTCCGAAACGCCATCACATCTGGAACATCCCTTCAACAGTTAAACATAAAATGATAAAATTACATTAATTGCTGTCAGCTGTACTCTCAGTCATTGCTTACTGTTAAACTGATTTAGACTACACTATTTGTTTGGGTAATATCACGGAAACCATGTGAATAACACTTGTTGCAGAGATAAGATTTCCTGTTGATTATTTATTATGACTATTATAGTTATAGCTAACTTTTTATTCTATATAACAATTGCACATCTCAATCAAACTCATCAACATCGAAAGTGAGATTCATGTTTGGCAATTACCTTTTTTCACACACTTTTTATTGTGATACAAGAGAAAGATAGAATAAAATTTACCTGTTTATATTGCATTTCAGTTTATCATTCTGAAATACAGTAAACATAAAATTGTTTTTCATAATAATTTGTGTAAATTATAATGGGTTCAAACAGGCCAGTGACTGGGGGGAATCTTTTCTCATTACTTCAGTACACTCGTTTCTAACATGTATACAGGTAAGGTGTAACTAAATTTTAAAAAAAGTATGTACTGAGTTACGTACAGAGAAATAGCAAAATTAATTTAATACAGCAAAATGCAAACTGGAAAGGTGTTGTATACTTATCTGTACTCAATTCACGCACACGTTATTTGCTGGAACTCCTCTCCCCTCCCCATCTTCATCTACCCATTCACTTCGCCTTCCGTCTTCCTCCCTGTCACACTTTGTTCTTTTTTCACCCCTCCTCTGCATTCCCCTTCAGCCACACACACACACACACACACACACACACACACACACACACACACACACACACACACAACACACACTGAGTGGTGTTGTTCGTCCGTCGAGTCGACGAGGACCACTTCAGTCATCGTGTCTTTGGGGGGATGTGACGATTTGTGGTGGCCGGCGGGTGGCCGATGCGTGCACGGAATGTGCAATGACAGCTTGGAAAGAGAATGTATGAGATGTCTTCTTGATTGCTTGTGCGGGCTTTCCTTGCCCGTCTCTTCTGTTGCGCAGGAGCTGTCCTCCTTTCTTCACATGGACTGGCATCTTTGTGGATAGAATAGTGCCATCTGGCTCGATACACAGCAGTTTTTTTTTTTACATGTTTTGAGGGTGTCTTTGAAGCTTTTCTTCTGATCTCCAAGGGAACGCAATGTTTGTTGCAGCCAGCCATAGAAGAGTCTCTTGGGTAGCCAGTGGTCTGACTTTCAAGCTGTATGACCTGTCCATCAAAGCTGAGATAGCACCAGATGATGTGGATGCTAGGCAAGCCTGCTTGGTCAAGCACCTCTGTGTTTACAACTTTGTCCTGCCACTTGATGTTGAGCAATCTTCTGAGCTAGGTTGTGCGTATGTGTTTCAGCTTCCTGGCTTGCCATTGGTACACTGTCCACGTTTCACATGTGCCGAGGAGTGTAGAGAGAAGAACGTTTCTGTACACTTTCAGCCTGGTTTGTAGACAGGTGCCCCTTCTATTCCGAAACATTGGTGTGCAGTCTGCCAGAGGTTGCACTTGTTTTTGCAAATCTGACGCTCATTCTTGCGGACAGTGAGGTTCTGGGTCAGTTTGCTGCCAGGATAGGTGAATTTACTCACCGCAGAGAGTCTCACACCATCCATTGTGATGTTAGGCTCATGGTAGGGTCTACCTGGCATGGCTTGATGCAGAACTTCCGTCTTCTTTGTATTAATGGTGAGACCAAAGTTGGAGCAAGCTATGGAGAACTTGCTGATGCAGCATAACATGTCAATGTTTGAACCAGCATTGAAGACATAGTCATTAGCACGCAGAAAGGCCCTGAGGATGTCTGTCATTACATTATTTTTGCCTGGAGCCTCTTGGGGTTAAACAGCTTTCCATCTGTACTGAGTCTGATGTCGATGCTTATGTCTCCTTCTTTGAAGACGTCAATGAAACCATTGCTGAGAACATAATGCGTAGCAGAATGGGTACCAAAACACAGCTTTGCTTTACCGGATTTGTGACAGGAAATAGGTTAGATGCCTCTCCACTGTCCTGGATTCAGGTTAGCATGCTGTAACGCAATTGCCACACCATAGAGATTAATTTTGGAGGGTATTCGGACTTGGCCATGATCTACCACAGACCCTCTCTAATCGAAGTATCAAAAGGCCTTGATCGGAACCACATAGATGGAGAACACATCAGCATTTTGTTCCCGACATTTTCCTTTGAGATGTCTTACAGCAAATACCATATCAATGATTCCTCTGTCTTCCTTTAAGCCACACTGGCTCTCTGGTAAAAAGTCTTGTTCAAAGTGTGTTATAAGGCGATTCAAACAGAATCCTCGCATGTGTCTTGCCTGCTGTAGAAAGGAGGGATATCCCTCAGTGGTTGTCACAAGCCTGGATGTTCCCTTTGAGCTTGTACAGATGGATAATAGAAGCATATTCGAACTCATGGGACATTTGCTTCTGCTGCCACATCAGAAGTAAAACAAAATGATGAAGCTTTTCAGTCAGAGCCGTGCCATGTTCTTTGTAGACCTCAGCTGGTGTGGAGGCTCAGCCAGGAGCCTTCCCACTGAAACAGCATTGGGTCACCAAGAGGGTTGGTGGTTCATCCATTTTTTGTTGATGGGCGCTTGAAAAAGCCAGTCAATGGCTTGGTCATTGATGAAAGATAAGCGGTTTTGTACGCTGTTATAGTGTTCTGCTAGGTGTTGCAAGATCTTTTCGCTGCTGGTGATCAACGTGTTTCTATCAGCGCTGATGGATATCCTTACGATGTAGGCCCATAAAACTCTTTTAAGGCATCATAAAAGTTCTTCATATCATGCCTGTCAGCATATCCTTGGATTCAGCCACCCGTCTTGCTCAGCGTTGTATCTTTCATAGTTTCTCTTGAACTGTTCTCCGTATGTTATTGGAATCATCCCTTTTGTGGGTTGACCTGGTTCACTGAGGTAAGCTGTGTGCAGAAAATTTCCTCATCCAATACGTGCTGGATGTCATCGCAGTTCTCATCAAACCAGTGTTTCTTGGCCGTTGGCCCAAGGTCTCTGTAGCTGTATTGTAAATCAGTTGGTGGAAGGTCGACCAGCTGGCTTCCACATTCTCGTCATCTAGAGAGGCAGATTCTAGGCGTTCTTCCAGAGTGTCTACAAGCAACTGTTTGGTTGTGGCATTTCTCAGCTTAGTGACTTTAAGCCGTCTTGAAGCCTTCTTACCCTGAAGCCTTCATATGCTGTAGAGGTGAGCAGTGCTATGGAAAAAGGGCTGCTCAGTCACTCAGGTGGCTGGCCAACAACAACCCACCGCTGCTCTACTTCCGTGGAGAGCGACCATATGGCCGAGCATCCTGTATGCAGGTTATAGGCTACAGCTGTCAGTGTACCCACACCTGCTACTTTACCGTCTTCCCATAGCCACAGGACTTGGGGATGAGATGAACAGGGATGGATGATGATGGTAGAAGTGATGTACGCAATGACTTTGTTTAAAGTAAGGAGTTGCGCAATTCGTCACCTCATCCTCACTCTTTCATCCCAAACCATCTGATTCACAGGGAGTCACAAATAAGAGCTTAGTGTCAAATGAGGTCCAAAGATGAACGTGCAGCCCTGAGAAGGACTTGGCAAGCACCCCCACCAGAGATGCTGCCTCTACCAGACATCCCCGTACGCCCCACATGGAATACAGCTAACTAACTAGCCCCCCCCCCCCCCCCCCCCTCTCTCTCTCTCTCTCTCTCTCTAACACTCACCTTTTTGTGGGAGACTTTTTCTGGCCGTTCATACAGAAGAAATCAGACTGAGATGATGTGGCATCTCTGGAAACGTCACAGCCCATTTCATCACTGCCGTCCTCACAGTCCATGTGTCCATCACACACCAAGGAATAGTGCACCTGTCCATCCACAGTACAGTCAAACAGTGTGAAGTTGTTGGGAGACAGGAGCTGGTCATTGTCTTTCTGGGGCATGGCTGAAATTGGAACACCACAGAACCATCTTTGCAGTCTTTGAGGAAATGCGTTGAGTTGCTGAGAGCAGATGGCAGAGTACTGGTATATTTTGAAAGCATGACAGTTTGTGAGTCATCCCAAACTCGATTATCAACGGTTTCACTTGTCTTCATGCATAAAAGCCCGATTACGCTGTTGATTTTGCATTCTCGTGCCAGTTCTGTAGTCTTTATCTCTCCTCGTGAGAAGAGAAATCCAAATTTAGAGTTGTTTTGGTACGGGCGCGTTAGTAGATCTCCATGATTCATACTTCCCCCTCTCCACTGCAAAATGTGCCGGTATTGTGTTTTTCATCTGATGAGATTCACTTCTTATGTGTGCACTCTTTAAATCGACTTCAAGGCACATTCTTGAGGTGCCAGTCCGTGCAATTACTACACCAAGAAACATTCGTGCCACAGGCTCGGGTAAGATGGCCAGCTTTGCTGCAGACAGCTGATCACAAGACTGAGGTGAGTCCTGTTCAGATGGGGTGATGACTTGAAGACAATGGGTGATGAAGAGGAAACCATGGGCTATCACAGGACACAGACCTGTAGTGACAGTCAGCAGGTTCATCCTCTCCCGCTACACACTGCTGCTGTACATGTCGCACCGTATGTAGTCAGGGACGGTGGCAGAAGAACAGTTGTACATATGTGCCTTTGCAGTCAGAGGAGCCATGCGAACTGACACAGTGGTATTCAATGAAGACGTGGGCAGGAGGTGCAGAGGATGGGTGTGTAGTTGAGGCTGAAACTGGATGGGTCATTTTCTACAATGAAGAAAGGCCAGGGCGTGGCTTTGACCCACACTGTAATTTCACTGTGAGGCAACAGTAGAACAGCTGTGGTCAAGCTTTGATGTTTCAACAGCGGTGCGTCTTCAGTGCGCTGATTTCCTTTGAACACTTCCAGGCTTTCGTACCATTTTAAACTATAGTGAAGAAAATGAAGCACTATGCCCAGGTTGTGTTCGGCTGTCTTGATGTGCCAGGAGATTTCTTGGACGCAACTGCAACTCCTGGCTGGTTCAGACCACTGCACGTAACCGTCAGTCCCAGTCAAATGGAAGCTTTTTTGATGCACTCGATTCCAGTTGCAATGGGTACAGCCTGTGTCATTGGCTGCTCTAGACTCTTCAGATGTAACTCCAGTTTTGTCTAAGGTAGGACTGCTCGTTGCACTGATCTTGTGAGAGTCAGTCACAGCTGAAAAAGGCAGGCTAATATGAATGGCAGTTCCTCTTACTGGATATTGTTAGAGCTCTAGTCTGACAGTTGGAACACGACGTCACTTGCCACCGCAGGGGGAAAGTTTTCACTATGATTTTTGCATGTCCATCTACGTAAAATAATAATTTACCTACTGGGCAAGTTAAATTGCGGTATCAAGAGGAATTTTTTTTAGATACTAGTCATTTTTTTCTCTTTGGGCAATATAAATCAATTTTGATGGTATACTCGCTTGAACCTGCAGTGCTCCAAAAAGGTATTATATGGCCAATTTCGTCACATTGACGCAGATCAGTTAAAGCGGGCTATTCTATGAATTATGTTCAAATCTAGATAGTGGGATAATAGCTTGCCACGTGATTGAATTATTTCAGTGTTCTGAAAATGCTCCAATGCCAGTTACTGTGTGAAGGATTTCTCTGTTGGTTTGTGGAAACTGCAGCCAACGTTAAGCTCTCTGTTACAATTACAACGGAGTTTTGTTATACATATGCAGCGTTCCATCTAATCAACCTCATTGACATGGCTTATAATCAGCTGAAGGCCAGAGTCACCTTGTTGATAAATTGTTCTGAGTATAGGTAGATTTACCGCGTTTCCCTCTGTGAACGGTATGAACTATTTTGGGACTTCTCAAAAGCCTTTGATACAGTACCCCACGACCGTCTCCTCCATAAGTTGACCTGTTATGGCATCAGCGGCACCCTCCACACCTGACTTACCTGCTTCTTAACAGAGCGAACCATGCAAGTGGTGGTAGAGCGCACTACATCCAACGCCACAAACTGTCGACTCTGGAGTCCCACAAGGCACCGGATGCCCAGATCAGACCTTTGTGACACTGAGGACAGGGCACTCCAGGCTGAGACATCACATGTCCACTATATTCCACAATGGCAAGTCTTCAAATCATCCACGCAGTACAGCCCAACGACCTAGCCTGTTTCACACCGATAAAGGGAAAGCCCTACTGACCACTGGAGAACCTTCACCATACAGCAGCCTTCGCCAATACCCCGGGTTCCTACCTAAGTGAACAAGGAAGAAGACCCTCCTACAGTACTGTTGATCTCTAATGATCATCACCCATCAGTCATTGACCCCCCCTCCCCTCAACCAGCATCATTATACCACTGCCACCACATCATTTCACCTGTGACAATGATCAGCATCCCACAGTACCTTTAATCGCAGTTATGATTCCAGTAACAACAATGATTATCATCCTGTAGCACTGTTGTGATCAAATGACATCACCCATCAAGGTTATCCCATTTTTGTTTATTAATTTTAGTAACAAGAATTATTATTATCATCCTGTAGCACTGTTGTCATCAAATGGCCATCATCCAATAAGCTTTATCATCATTATTTATATATTTATTCAAAAATCCTGTGTGTGTGTGTGTGTGTGTGTGTGTGTGTGTGTGTGTGTGTGTGTGTGTGGTGTGTGTGTGTGTGTGTGCATGTGGATGTGGAAGAGTGTTTGTACATATGTGTGTGTATACGTGTGTGTGTGTGTGTGTGTGTGTGTGTGTGTGTGTGTGTGTGTGTGTGTGTGTTGATTTCACCAATGACAACGGTCAATATTCACCAGTCCTTGATCATTTCCAATATTTCTGCTCAACTGGCATTATCGTACCAATGCTCTCATGTTATTTCACTCATGACAATGATCAATATCCTATAGCATTGTTTATCCCACTTATGCCAATGATCACCATCATTAAAAAAAACAACAACAAACAAACAAAACAAACAAACAAAACAAAACAAAACAAACAAACAAACAACAAACAAACAAAAAAAAAAAATATATATATATATAGTGTGTGTGTGTGTGTGTGTGTGTGTGTGTGTGTGTGTGTGTGTGTGAGAGAGAGAGAGAGAAGAGAGAGAGAGGAGAGAGAGAGAGAGAGAGAGAGAGGAGAGAGAGAGAGAGAGAGGAGAGAGAGAGAGAAGAGGGTGGGTGTATGTGTGTGAAAACTCCTCACAATTAGTCTCATTATGACCATGATTCACCCATAATACCTTCCCCTCTCTTCACCCCCCACCCCCCTTTTTTTGCCGCCCCCAACAACACTAATTGCATGAATTTCTTACCCCCACCTGCCCACACCCACCCCACGCATACACGTTTGTGTGGGAGAAGAGATATGAACTCTCTCTCTCTTTCTCCCCCCCCCCCGTCGTTACCTCTGCATCCACCCCACCCCCCCCCCCCCAATTTCCATATTCCCCCCCCCCCCCCCCCCCCCCCTCCCTTTTCCTCCTAACGATATCTTACCACCATTGATCATTTCCACTCTCTTCCAATAATTACTATCATTCCCCCACACCCCCACATATGACTACCTACACATAAACTACTATCATCATCATCACCACACCATTACATTTGTTCATTTATGTATTTATTCATTCATTATATCTTTTATATCTTTATTCACTTATTTAATTTTAGTTATTTGTTTATTTATTCATTCATTTATTTATTATGATGATCTTATTTATTTGATTAAAAAAAACCTTATTTGGTGTTATGGGTTAAAAATGAATGACTGTACAGCATACGACTGGGAGGGTACCCGTAAAGTCGACAGCTCATTGCGTCGACAGCTCGTTGCGTCGACAGCTCGTTGCGTCGACAGGATGTGTAGAGGATGTAGTCTGGGTATAGATACAGGATACTGTGTAGAGGAGGTAGTCTGGATATACAGGATGTAGTTTAGAGGATATAGTCAGGGTATAGATACAGGATGTAGTTTAGAGGATGCAGTCTGGCTATAGATACAGATGTAGTTTAGAGGATGTAGTCTAAGTATAGATACAGGATGTTGTGCAGAGGATCTGGTCCATGTCATTGCGTCGAAGCTCATCGCGTCGACAGCTCATTGCGTCGACAGCTCATCGCGTCGACAGCTCATTGCGTCGACAGCTCATACACATTTTAGATCGTCGACGCGATGAGCTGTCGACGCAATGAGCTGTCGACGCGATGAGCTGTCGACCGCAAATGACATGGACCCCATACGACTCCCTCTTTTGCTGGTGGCCATCTTGGAAATTGCTCAAATACACAGATATTCCTTTTAAAAAAAAAAGACCTGTATCTGGTTATGTTCAGGGCATGAAATTGTCCTTCTCAGCCAGAGATTTGGTGTTTGTAGCATTAAATGAACAATTATGCCAAATATTATTCCAATTTCTGTGTCGGACAAAATGCCCCCCAAAACAACGTTTTTACAAATTGTTCATGGTGGCTCTAAATCATGTTTTGTTCAGGACATGAAACGGGTCATCTCTGCCAGATTTGATGCTTGTTGCATGAAGTGCATGATTTTTCGAAATAGAACCCCCGCCGTACAGCATTACAGTCATAAACTGACCGACACTCACTTCCTTGTGTAGAAACAGAAGTTTCTAAAGTGCACTAGATCTACTGGGTAAAACATGCAACAGTACGCTCACAAATTTAAAAAGTACATTTATTACTCGGTCCGTGTGAACACATTCTTCACGTTGCAGCACTGGCATAGGGAAGTTAAACGGGCGACAAACGTTCAGTGCTTGTTCAAGGCTAAGACAGAAGATAAACCCGAAAAGGAATCATGGATGCACTGTGATAACGGACACACATTCTGCATCATTCACAACTCAGTATCTTGGATTCTAACATCAACACACTCAAGGGAACAAAGCAAGGTTCGCATTTTGAAGAGAAAGAGGATTTAGTATGCTCACAAAACTATTATAAACCTCGAAGACTGCACGGAGATTCCAAAGAAAACATAATAATTAATTGAATTTCGCACAGCGTGTCACAAGAAGTTAAAAGTTCAGTCATGTTCTAAGATTCAAACACCGTAAAACGCTGACATGAGGACGGACTGTCAATGAGAACGAAATGATGACAGTCTGAACATCAACTTGCTGCAAAAGTGCACAGTTTTCACGGCAAGTGTT
>JADBJO010036941.1:5000-10312 GCA_016801955.1 Conus betulinus | reverse complement strand
AAAGTAGGTGACCCCGAGTGCAAAATGACGCCGGCTGATAGAGAGGGGCCATCAGGAAATCTTGATGGCATGAACTACAGCAAGCCATACATTCAGCCTGACAAAAAAAAACAACACAACAAAATAAAACATCTGTTGACGGACAGTCACAACTGAAAACCAAAATCCGACAGAAGAGGCAGATCTAAGAGTCGACCGACAGGAAATATTACACAAAGCAAGTTGAAATTCGCCAGAGAAAACCTCCCGATCTGCATCAGGGAAACGCAGATTGGGGTCTGACGCCACTCCTCCTCAACAGCCCGACAAGCAGCGCCGCCAGACAGAGAAGGAGCTGAAGATGAACCTCCCTCAAATGATGAGGAGGAGGAGTGTGCGACTCTCCAGCTTCAGTGTGGGAAATAACCTGATACCGCTTGTGATAGGTTGGGGCTCGGTCGTGCTTGACGTTTATGGACATTGAGTTTGGACAATGATTTTGATGACTTTGGTTGTCCCAAAACATATTTGCTAAACGAACTTTTTTTTTGTCATGGATAGATTAAGAATTTTGTCTTTAAATACTAGAGGCTTAAGCGACAAACTTAAACGAAAAGCTTTGTTTTCACAGATTAAAAACCACAAAATAGATATCACATGCCTCCAGGAAACGCATGTAACGGAAAAAGATGCACCACTTTGGGAAAAAAGAGTGGGGAGGAAAACTGCTATATCAGTCTGGGTCTAAGCACAGCCATGGAGAAATAATCCTTACTGTAAAGCATTTCAAAGGGGAGATTAAGCTGCTGAAACAGGCTGAAAGAATGATGATCGCTTCAGTTAACATACGTTTCAAAATCGTTCACACTAGTAAATCTGTACGCACCAAACGACAAAAGGGATAAAATTGTGTTTTCAAGAAAAAAATGAACTCAGTTCTTACAAATTACACAGATAACTTAATTATAACCGGTGATTTTAACACCGTAATGTCTAATGACATGGACATAATATCGGGGAACCCACATTGGCAGAAAGAGATAGACAAATTTTAAAGACGTAGTTGTAAAACTTGAATTGACAGACATATGGAGAGAGTTTCATAAAGAGGAAAAATCATACACGTGGTGCAGAAGAAATCCCTTTATAGCCAGACGTCTTGACTACTTCTTTACAAACGCAGAAGTACTGAATCGGTGTGTTTCATGTGATATACTGTCGGTGCCCAACTCTGACCACAGAGCAGTTACTCTTGAAATAAATCATTCACCGTTTTAAGGGGTCCAGGATTCTGGAAATTCAATAATTCATATTTGAAAGACAACATCTTTATTGAGAAAATGAATAGAAAATTGGGAAATTATGCTGGAAAGTACGGAAGTCTCAATTGCGGACATATCCAGCCACTGGCAAAATTGCAAAATGAAGATTAAAGACATCTGTGTGGAATATGGAAAATTTAAAGCGAGTCAGACGAAAAATGAGATAATTCAGCAGCGAGAGTTTACAACTGCTGGAAGAGGCAAGTGCCAGAGACCCACAAAATGCAATGATCCATACACAAAACTGAAACTATTAAACAAAATTAGAACTGATCTCGTTAGTTAGAAAAAAACAAGAGGAGCGCAGATTAGATCGAAAATGAACTGGATTGAAAAGGGGGAGAAAAAACACCAATTTTTTCTTAGGTCTAGAGAAAAGTCGGGCAAAGAATAACATAATGACTGAAATTAAAAAGGACAGTGGGGACATAATTTCAAATCAAGCAGATATTCTCACAGAACAAATTACATTTTACTCCGAAATGTATAGTAAGCCAACACACACAAAGGAAAACCTTAAAGAAGAACTTAATACATACCTTGCGAACGAACAATTTCCCAAATTAGACAATGAAGAGGCCAGACTGTGCAAAGGTGAGATCTCGCAAAAAAGAAGCAGGTGTAGCTCTAAAATCAATGAAAAATGACACGTCTCCGGAAGAGACGGCTTGACAGTTGAGTTTTTATAAGTTCTTCTGGAATAAGTTAAAAATGGTGGTAACCAAATCGTTTAATGATGCATATGACAGAGGGGAAATGAGCTATACACAAAAGCAAGGCATTTTGATATTACTACACAAAGGAGCAGAGCTAGCAAGGGATTCCCTTAGTAAACGGAGACCAATAACACTACTAAATATAGATTATAAAATAATGGCAAAAGTGATTTCGATGAGACTGGTCAAAGTGATCGGTAAATTAATTAATGAAGACCAAGTTGGATATCTAAAGGGCAGAAACATAGCGAGCGTTTGAAATCAGGATAAACGAATTGTTAGCTGTAGACTACCAAAAAGCATTTGACACCATATCAAAAGAATTCATGATGGAAACATTCGAAATATTTGGTTTTGGAGAGCAGTTTAGAAAACTGGGTTAAAATTTAGTGACAGAAACTTTCAGTAACATTTACCACGGTGGGTGGATCTCGGACTCCTTCCCACTCGAGTGCGGAATTCGACAAGGATGTCCATTCTCTTCACTAGCCTTCGTGCTAGCAGTGGAGCTACTCGCAATCAAAATCAGAAATAGTCAAATTAAAGGTATAAAACTACCTCAAGTTGATAGCAACATGAACAAACATCAATAATAATGATGAAAATAATAATAATAATAAATAATAATAATAATAATAATAATAATTTGAAAATTAAACAACTTGCTGACGACACAACACTGTTTCTGAAGGACAGTGAAGACATGATCCTAGCCAAAGATATTATAGACACATTCACAGGTTTCTCGGGACTGAAATTGAATTGCCATAAGACTAAAGCGACGAGATTAGGCATCAAAGGCAAGAAACGGAAATCTTGTATTCAAAACAGAAAACAAATGAAGATACTGGGCATATTTTTCACAAGTGATAAAAGCGCTGTAAATGTTGAGGGCAACTGGAAAAAAACAATCGAGAGAAAATCGAAAAAAAAATATATAAAACTGTGGAGCCATAGAGACTTGGGAATTAATGGGAAAATTAATCATTATCAAAAAATTTCTGTTATCACAGTTGATTTTTGTCATGCAGAGTATTGGCTTACCAGAACATGTCATTATTGCAGTCAACAGAATGTTTTATATAATTTCTCTGGAAAAGAAAAGTTAGTAATAGAAAAGCTTTTGAAAAAAAACTTAAAAGGAAAATATATTATGGAAGATAACAAATCAAATGGTGGGCTAAATATGGTAAACTACAAAGGACACAAGAAAGCTTTATTTGGAATGGGCAAGAAGTTTATTGACGAGTGTAGACAAGAAATGGGCTCGGATCCCGAGATGGCAGATAAGTAAGGTCTTGAGTGGCTTAGGATGCTTTGAATAAACTGTAAACTGAATGAAGTCGTGGGAATTGAAAAGATAAAAAAGCTCCTTTTGGAAACGGTAGTACAGAACCTATCTTAAAAACAAAACATGTATGAACCTAGTTGATGCAGACAGAGTAAATTAGCAGACAACTTTTATGGAACAACACTTTAATCAGATTCAAGGAGAAACTGCTGTACTTTCCCCTGTGGAAAAAAGCAGGACTGGAACGAATGAGCGATATCATAAAAAAAAAGCAGCGAAAACAGACTCCTGAGAGAAGAAGTTACAGATGGAATCGGAAGGAACCACGCAGTCACTTTTTTTTTAATACAACGCACTGATTAACGCTATACCAAACATCTGGAAACGATGGACAGAAGATGGCCTGTTAACTGTTGTAAAACACCCAAAACGAAAAGGTAGTTATGCCATACTTCATGACAAATGGACCCAAACCTAAACATATTGCAGCCTTTTTAAAAAAGAAAAGTCAGTAAACAATCCTGTTCAGTCATGTGCAGAGGCATTTTGGTTAAGAAAATTAAACGTTGTACTAGATGAGAGTATATGGCTACTTGCGGTAAAAGCAACTAAGGAAACTAGACTGAGAGAACTGCAATGGAAAATCCTACATAATATCTACCCGACGAATATATTGCTGCACAAAAATGAAGGAAGTTGACAATAATAAATGCTCTTCTGCAGGGACGAAATTGACTTTATAGAACATTTCACCTACCTTTGTGCACCGGTGAGAGCGTTCTGGAAAGTTGTAGAAAGGTATGTACAAAGAAAGTTGGATTTGAAAACAAAGTTAACTTTAAATAACGTTCTCTTTGGTGTGTACCCACGGTGGAGACAGACTTGAAGAGTCTCGGTATATTAAATCATATCATTCTGATCGGGAAAATGTGCATTAGCATATATAAGAGAAAACTAAGCTCAGACACCATTACCCATTCTGTTTGAATACAACGTGCTGAACAGAAACGTTTTTTAGACAATGGTAGGAGGAGAGACAGGTTAGTTGGGAGACGAGAGGGGAGGGGGGATAGGGAGAAACATAGAAGAGACGGGACAGGGGCAGGGGGGAGTGCGAGGAGGTAAAAAAAGATTTCCTCGAACGCAAGCCAAACCAAAAACAAAGTCAAAGCGAAAACACAAAAAGGCTGCCTATTACAAACATAGGACACCCCGTAAAAAAAGGGGAAAAAAGTGGAAGAAGAAGGGGGGGGGGGGGTTGGGGGGGCGGGGCGGTGAGAGGAGGAAAAAAAAAAAAAGAGGGAAAAGAAAGAAGACAAAGAAAAAAAGAAAGACAAAAAGAAAAAGAAAAGGAAAAGAAAAAAAGAACGTAGCAAAAGGCACGGAAAGGATGGTGGTATCTTAATAAAGTATACTGCTGGTGTATTTCCTTTTTTTTTTTTTTTTTTTTTTTAGTTCTAACATGTTCAGTTATTTATGTTTTTTGGTACATGTTAAGTGTGAAAAAAAAAAGGGGGGGGGGGGGGGGGGGGGGGGGGGGGGGGGGCTATTAACTTTAATGTTCTTTAAAAAAAAAAAAAAAAAAAAAAAAAAAAAAAAAAAGCGTGGACCCAGGAACGTGGATCTCAAGTGGCGCACAAGCAACTGCGCCAGAGCTAAGCCGCGCTCATCGAGATGCACGTGCCATGAGCCCTTCTGACAGGTCAAATGAGGACACAACCCCCACCGATAACGACGAAACTGCGAAAACTGGGCTGAAGTATCGCGATGGGGAAGGAAGGGGGAGGAAGGGGGACAAGGGGGGGGAGGGGGGGGGGGGGTTGGAGGGGGGAGGGGGCGGGAAACGAGCAGGGGGGGGGGGGGGGGGGGGGGGGGGGGTTTGTACAAGCAACTGATGCCTGACAGTTGAGGATGTGATGCCAGAGTTTTTTTTAAGCAGTTTGTTCTATGTGTGCTGTGAGTTTATTTTGAACAACAAACGATTGTCACTAGGGTAGAAAAAAA
>JADBJO010036940.1:0-7500 GCA_016801955.1 Conus betulinus | reverse complement strand
TTAAGGTTCTGAAACTTCCCCATCATTAGCGGTGAAATACAGAGCTCCTCAATGATCAGACCTGGGTCCTATTCTATTTTCAGCTTTTAAAATCTATGTACTCTTGATAAACAGTTCATCATGAGAACTTTTTGACGACGATATTACAAATCACATTAAAGGCGAAAATGCAAATGCAGTTGGCAGTGATTTGCAGGAGATTGGCACACTTAATAAAAAAAAAAAGCAAAGCTCAGTCCTATGATCAATCATCCATGAAATCTAGATGTATGTTGCTTTCAACACGACAGAAACATTAAAGTAACGCAACATGGCTGAAATTACATGAGTGAGTGATTGAGGAAACTGATTCCCACAAACTTCTTGCCTCACTATTCATTATAACTTTTCTTGACCTGATGATGTTTCTGCTCTTTCACTGAAGACTGAAAAAGATATTTTGGCTCAACGTAATTAAACACATACTCGATCAGCTTACTCGGAAATTAGTTCTTCAAGTATACATACAATTTGCCTAAACTTGCTGGGGCCCCGCCGGTCAGGTCTACTTAAAACCACTGGGACGCTTGCACAGACGTCCTTTAAATCCAGTTGCCGAATCTTCTCTACAAAACTACTGACTATACAGAATTGAATCTTTTCCCAGCCAACGTGTAATCTCTTCCCCGAAGTTGGACTATGGCTGCCTTAATGGCAGGATAAAAGAAAACGGTCGTACACATATAAAACTGCACTCCCTTTGTTGGGTAGATGGAATTAATCCTTGCCTGCCTATACAGGGAGCGTCCACAGGAGTATCAGCCTGCGTAGGCCTACGCAGAAAAAAAACCCCCTGTGAAACATCGTTTTAATAATGCTCTTTACGTACAAAATCATGAACCTAGCACCCACTTATCTAAGTATCACGTTTCCAGTACATGCCTTTCTAAGAAACATACAATACTCATTCCTCGTTCCAGAAATGATGTTTTTCAAACTTTCTCTTACTTATTCGGATGGCAACCGCTGGACTAATCACTTGTAACTCTTAAAAAGTTCGTTTTTCTTCCAGAGCATCATATTACAAAGGTTTAATGGAAAAGCTGCGAGTAAACTGCATTTTCGTGTAGCGAAGAGTTCTGACCTCTATTTTTATCATGATTGTTGCTCTGTAGTCTGTCCTTTTGTTATTTGCTTTATGTTTTAAATTTTGTCATTCATGTTGGATGTTTATATGTATATCTTTCTCGATGACTTATGTTTGTTCAGTTTAGGTCGTGTTTGTTTGCTTCTTTGTGGGCTTGTTTGTGTTTTTAGGGCATGGTGTAAAACGCTGTTAGTTTATCCACTCTTCTATCAATCAGATATTCGTAGTCATAACAGAAATGCACTTCTTAATGTGGTGTCCAATTACAGGCAGTTACGAACAAAATATATTTTCAACACTTTAGTAACAGAAACGCAATCACACTGAAAAGTCTGCTACAAAACGATAACACTGAAACCATAAGAGATATTGCAATGTATATCTTCTATGCCTTAAAAACCAGAGAAAAACCTATATGTAATAGTAATACTGACGATATAGGAAGAATAGAAATTCTAATCAGAAAACAAAATATGTTACAATCAACGTTTCAATCAATTTTTGTCATGTTGAAATGTATGTTGCGTACTCCTGTGGACGGGCGAGGGCCCCACTCTCTCTCTCTCTCTCTCTCTCTCTCTCTCTCGTCTCTCTCTCTCTCTCTCTCTCGTCTCTCTCTCTCTCTCCTGTGTGGAATTGGAAATGATATAAATAAAAAAAATTAATGACAAGCCTGACGCACCTAAGATTGTGCACTAAAGTTCGGTAAGCTACTATAAACAAATTTTTAAAAAAATAACAGGAGCAGCTGCCGATTTGCATTTCAGTGTATCCAGCTCCGTTCTCTCTGTCTCTCTTGTACAGATGCTGACACATCATTTAGAGTCTTAACTCTCTCTCTCTCTCTCTCTCTCTCTCTCTCTCTCTCTCTCTCTCTCTCTCTCTCTCTCTCTCTCTCTGTCAGGAAAACCAGCTTAACGATGCCTTATCAAATGAATCCATGGCGTCTTAAATAGGAACAGTTTGGGATATTGGGATACTGTGCGTAAGATGTCAGCAATAAAGGGAGAAAAGCCACGAAACGCCATCAGTATTGATCACGTCTATGCGCTTTTAACAGACGATATTGATAGTGACGATGTACTACAATGCGAAGGTAGCGCTGGAGAGGAAGCGAGGGACTTTAATCGTCTAATTTTCACAGAGGAAATGACGTTCGCCTCTACGACAATTAAACATGGCACAAAGGGAATGACGTTCACCACCACGACAATTAAACATGGCACAGATGGAATGACGTTCTCCACTTCGACAATTAAAACATGGCACAGATGGAATGACGTTCTCCACTACGACAATTAAAAATGGCACAGATGGAAGGACGTTCTCCACTACGACAAATAAACATGGCACAGATGGAATGACGTTCTCTACTTCGACAAATAAACATTGCACAGATGGAATGACGTTCTCCTCTTCGACAATTAAACATTGCACAGATGGAATGACGTTCTCCACTACGACAATTAAACATTGCACAGATGGAAGGACGTTCTCCACTACGACAATTAAACATTGCAAAGCCACGTTGGGCCCGATGACATTATTGGCGAACTTTTTTTTTGTTGACGGTAAGATTGTTGTCTGTTTTACGTCTCGTCACACATATAGGTGATTGCAGACGTCTAAATAACATAGTGTTTACAATTTTAGACTATTATCATAAAGAAGAGAGAGAGGACGATGTGGTTACATAGAGAACAAAAAATAAAGGACAGATGAATTATAGGACAGTAACTATGAAAAATTAGAGAAAAATAACTAAAGTAATCTAACTTACGATTATGATTATAAAATGTTCCTTAATGGACTTTCCAAAAGGTGTCTCGTTAATTTACACAAGAAAAAAACTGGCAACGAATCTAAAAAGTCACACATTAACATGCCCAGTGTCAGCACTTGGTATAACACCATTCAAAAAGGGTTTCGTTAGTTCACAAATCAAAAATCACATGTTGAACTGAAAGATCCCCACGACATACACACTTAACAGTCTGGCAATACTTGGTTCGTAGGGAATTACATAAAAGTCTAAAAGCCAGGCTTGAAACCGGTCGGCTAATCGACACAAAGTTTGACAGAGTTTGCTGACGAGGTTTTGATGAGGAACTGTATTGACTCCAGAAATCCCTTTCGATGATATGACTAATTTCCTTGTGTGACAAAGGACAGTCAACCTTAATACTACCTACTATATATATATTTCTTTGCTCCCCTTTTTGCTGCTCTATCTGCTTGATCGTTAAAAAATGAAGGAGGTGTGCGATGGGACCCACGAAAATACAACATTAGTACCTTTCATGTAAAGACAGTGCAACATGTACTTAATCTCAAATAATAATTCCTCTCTCTGTGTATTTTTTCAAAACAATGCAAACTTTTTAATACTGACTGTGAATCAACACAAAAAACAGGATATTAAATATTGAGACTGGCAAGGAAATTAAATAATTTAATGCCATCAGGACAGCAACAAGTTCAGCTGTAAATATGGAATGACCCTTACCTAAATAATATGATTTTTCAGCTTTGTAATCTGGAATTACAAAGCCAGATCCCGCACTACCATCATCAAGAACTGAGCCGTCAGTGTATACTTTCAAATAGTTAGTAAACTTTTCTTCCATGTCAATTTTGACAGATGCTGCTAAACACATGCGGCGACATCGCTTTATTTAGATCAGAAGAAAAAATGTTAACTTTTACTTCCGTTAGTTCCCAAGGGGGTACCGGCGGAACCAGTACGCGAGGCGCTACCTCGTGTGGGTTATCTTTGATGAATTAAAAACGTCCGAAACATATGAACGAAGCGTCTCTAAATTCATCAAGTGGCAAAAGGCCTGCTATCTTATAAACTTCAGAGGACTTAGTGTGCACAGGTACACCCAGGGACAACTTTACAGCTTTACTGTCAATTCTTTGAAGTTTCTTGTGTGTGTGTGTGTGTGTGTGTGTGTGTGTGTGTGTGTGTGTGTGTGTGTGTGGGTGCGTGCGTGCGTGCGTGCGTGCGTGCGTGCGTGTCTGTCTGTCTGTCTGTCTGTCTGTCTGTCTGTCTGTCCGTCACACCGTCCCTTTTATGAAAACAGGATCAACTGAAGTTTGGAATTTGTAAATAAGTCAAGATGCACTGCCGATATGATTGCTTTCGCCATGCTAGCTGTGCTCTGAGCTATCACATTTACTTCTTTGTCACTAACATCTGCTTCTTTCCACCTAACTGCATCACTTGCACACCCATTCTCTCCCCTGTCCCCCCACCCTCCCCTGACGCACCCCTGATCCTGGATGTCGCAATCTAATCCTAGCCATTCATCCAGCTTTTGTCTACTAATATATTCCATGTGCGCAGTTTTCAACATTAATCTCTCTCCTTACATCCGTTTCGCTGTCAGCTCATTGACATATTCAGGTTTTGTGTTATCTATTATTCTTCTTCTTCTTCTTCTTCTTCTTCTTCTTCTTCTTCTTCTTCTTCTTCTTCTTCCTCCTCCTCCTCCTCCTCCTCCTCCTCCTCCTCCTTTCGTCTTTTTCCCCCCCTTCATTCGCCTTCTCCTTGTCATTCTTCCTCGTCTTATTATTTTCTCCCTTTTCTTCTTCTTCTTCTTTCTTCTTCTTCTTCTCCAACGGATTTCCGTCGTTGAGTGCAGTTGCATTTACTTTTCATGTTCTCGTTGTTCACTTACTTTAATGCCCATGAGATATTCATATCGCCCTCTTTTTCATGTCTTATTCGCCCATTTCAAACGGTTCATTTGCTTGTACATTTTACGTCCACTTTGCTATTGCAAAGCATTTCACTGGTATGGCTCATTTCTCTCAAAACTCTGAATAAAACGGGCATCATTTTAACCCCACATGTCCTGTCCACTCCGCCTCGTATGCCGCTAGAACTTTTCTGAAAATACTGGAAAAGGAATGGACACAGCCGTCCTGCCTGCAGTTCCTCGTATCGTAAATGTCCATTTATTCTTTCCATCGCCATGGATTTGATATATTGTTCTCTTTGGATCATAATCCAACAGATTTCGATGGTTTTTGCTTCCATTATTCCTTACTCTACCCGTCACCTCCCTCCCCTCTCTACCTTCTCTATCCCAATTTCTCTTTCTAATCTGTTCCGTTCATATTGCTTCAGTCTGCCTACTCCTTACATCCTTACCTCATCTTTTCAGCAGTTATTGCTATCTCTGATTCTGACGCATCCGTTGTCGATATTTTGTACCTCCTTTTCTGAGTTCCACACTTTTCTTTGGAACTCATTCAACTCCACTCTCACGCTTCGTTAATGATTGCTCAGCTCATCATTTCTTGCCGTGGGTGATTTTTCTAAGGCAGTATGGTTTTACATATTGTCATTCTGTCACATGTACTGTGTCTCACAGTCCCAGCTTTGCTCTATCTTAGTCGGAATAGCTCAGTGGTAGAGCGGGGGGGGGGGGGGGGGGGGGGGGGGGGGGAACAAACTCAGTGGTAGAGCGGCAGGGGGGGGGGGGAGGGGGGGGGGGGAACAACTCAGTGGTAGAGCGGCAGGGGGGGGGAGGGGGCGGAAACAGCTCAGTGGTAGAGCGCCGGACTCGTAATCTTGGTGATCCTGGAGTAGCGAGGTCGAAACTCTCGGGGCTGTTTCGGTACAGGGGGATTTTCCCCTCGGAGTTAGCATTGGTTCTGACTCATTTCCCACACAGTCCTTCGAATGAGACTATAAACGAGGTTCCGTGTGTGAACGCGCGCATAACGTCTTGCACACACGTAAAATCCTGTCACCAACTTTCCGAAGAGAAGGCCAGTTTGGCCGTTGGTATGGATGACACGTGACATTGGATGCACCCTGCGTGAGAAAATGGAAAGAATGAAGAAGTAAGGAAACTGAGTGAACGATATTGAACGATATGGACTGGATGACACGGGACACGACTGAATGAAGCGCCAGCTGGCAGCTCTTCAGTCGGCACTACTCAGGTAGGCAGCCCGTTGTGTAAAACGCGTGTGGATGTAAAGCGCTTAGTCCTCTCCTTAGTACGGTAATGGCAATCAAAGGAGAATGCGTTTAACTCTTTTCAAGTCCATCTTTCTCGTTCTCCGTCGTTTTTTTTTTTTTTTTTTTTTTTTTTTTTTTTTTTTTTAAACAGTTTCATTATTTCACCGCCCAACGTTCCTCACTTTTACACTTTAGTTATCCATTCATTCGCTGCCAATAGACGATGTTCAAAAATCTGCAAGGAGGTAGATTGTTTTAGAGCTGTTTACTGTTCCCTGCCTCATTTTATTTCAATTTCATTTCAATTAAATCGAGGTTGTTTGTATTTGTTTCTGTCCGTCTTTGCATTTGTCTTTTGATCTCCCTTGCATCCATAGGTGGATCCTCAAGCGTAGGCTCAGAGATTGTCCTCTACATTTTATACTGTTTGCATAGTTGTTCAGCAACTTTTTTTTTTCCTCCCCACACTTTCGTTTTGTTTCATTACCACCCTTCGCTGGCTGTTTCGGGGGTGCCGTTGGATTTATTTTTTGAACCCTTGGTGGTGAGAACACCACAGAATTATGGACTGTGGTGTGTCTCTATTTGACGCCAGGAGCACAAATTCAACCAGCCGTGTCTCCCTGATGAGTCCGATCCAGTAGACGAAAGGCCTGGAGCAGGCAGTACAAATAGATCTCAAATAGATCTGCCTTCGAGAGGGATTGCGATGGTTCTCTCATGCAGCTAATAAAGTGTTTTCATGTTTAAAATATGTTTTCTTAATTTTATGTTCCCGTTTTCTTCCTATTCAACCCCCTCTTAAGTTCAAATCTTTGCCAAGTCATTACTGTGACGACGGTGGAATTGTTGGCCTGTGCTTGTTGTCCCCCACTATTAGATTGATCGTATTGTCTGACTCTTCAAGTTTACAAGGCTGTGCCAGTGTGGAAGAAAAGTTACTCCGAGTTAGGTTTTCTTATGGGAGCTAGAATTACTCTACTTGTTTATTGTTTACAGCTTGCGTTCAACCAGGATGACCTTGCTGTTGGCATTGGACAGATGGCGCTGGTGGGTGGACCCAAAGCCATGCAGCCCCGTGGGTCAGATGATGAGCGGAATCAGAGCGAACACAACATGGCAAAAAGGAGTGAGACACCATGAGCATGCAATGCACGCTGTGGAAATGCCGGGCCCTGTCATACCGCGTGCTGTTCATTAAACATTTAACTCTCAGGATCTATTTGCTCCATCAATCAGCGTACCCGTTTGATCAGAGAATCATGGGTGTGAAACGATGCGCATGTCATGCAGCCACTGTGCTACAAGCAGTTCGATTTTGTCATCATTATTATCATTATCATTATTATTGTTGGTTATCATCATTATCATTGTTTATTGTTATTATTATCGTTAT
>JADBJO010036939.1:0-10314 GCA_016801955.1 Conus betulinus | reverse complement strand
TTGAAGAGATCAATAAAAATACAATGTCATCATTTGATTGAGTGGATGGTCGAGTCAGTCTTAAGGTTTTTTTTGTTTGTTTGTTTGTTTTTGTTTGTTTTTTTTTTTTTTCACTTTACTGCATTACTCCTGTGCGTGAGGTGAGGACATAACGAAATGTTACGAATTATATTGTTTTTGTTAACTTTGGATTTGATACACACTAGGAATGAAAGTGTACTATTTGTTTGCAGGAAAGAAAGAGGGAAATGTGTTTTTGTTCTGTTACCGTTCCCCACTTGTCAAAAGACCTCTTTGGTAATGACAATAAAATATCAAAGTTTCAAAGTGTGTCTCTCTGTGTTAATCAGGCAAAAAGAAGAGGAACAGAAACAACCTACAAGAGTGGCAACGTAAAGCCCTAATAAAACAATTCAACTTAGCAAATACGCTGACAGGAAAACCAGGGAGCGCCTGTCCAACGCAACAGGCCTGGACGATAGAACGGTGCGGATATGGTTTCAAAATAAAAGATACCAGGAAAAAAAGTCCAAGACAATGACGCCTGAAGAGGTAACAGTTTGTTCTGTTTTATTTGTTCAGATCTTTCTTTGTCTTTTATTTGTGCACTACTTGTTTTTTTCAAGCAGAAATCTTCTTTATTCTTCACTCTCTGTCTGTCGTTTCCAGATTCGTTAGTTTTCCTTCTCTTAGAACCTCTCTCTCTCTCTCTCTCTCTCTCTCTCTCTCTCTCTCTCTCTCTCTCTGTCTGTCTGTCTGTCTGTCTGCCTGTCTGCTGTCTCTGTCTCTCTCTCTCTCTCTCTCTCTCTCTCTCTCTCTCTCTCTCTCTCTCTCTCTCTCTCTCTCTGCCTCTTCTGAAATCGTGTACGCATTTTTCTTGCTTTTTGTAAAGGTGGATGCGTTTTAAACAGACAGAGACAGAGTTGTTCATAATACTGTTCATAAGTCTATTCTAGCTCTTTCCCTTTTTCATTTTGTACTTTAGGTCAAACAAATCTGTCTGTCTGTCTGTCTCTCTCTCTGTCTGTCTGTCTCTGTCTCTCTCTCTCTCTCTCTCTGTGTGTGTGTGTGTGTGTGTGTGTGTGTGTGTGTGTGTGTGTGTGTGTGCGCGCGCGCGCGCGCGCGTGCGTGCGTGTGTGTGTGTGTGGGGCGCGCGTATGTACCTGTGATGCCGATTTTATATGAATGTGTTCATGTACAGACTATGAACTCTGCTCACCTCTACCCGTTCGTCGGCTATCCAGGGGGGAGCGCGTCGAGCAGGCGTATGAGATACAGGTAATGGCTAGAGCTTGGCGTGGTAAGCTAATGTACACACCTTGTCCATAGGTTACATCTACATCATAACACCCCTCTCTCTCTCTCTCTCTCTCTCTCTCTCTCTCTCTCTCTCTCTCTCTCTTTCTTTGGGGGACAGGGGGGAGTGGGCAGAGGCTGGGGTGAAGGAGGGTGTCGGTAGAAGGATGAATTAATCCAGGCACATAATTTAACACACTAACAATTAAGTAGTGGGGCACAAAATTTCTCCGCCTTTAAAATAATGATCTGGGACAGACAGTCTAAACTGGGGTTAAACAGAGAGGCAGATCAATGTGAATGAAAAAGAACAGGGCGTAAGTGTGTGAATGTCACTCTTTCACCAGCAAAATATGGGGCTCTTTATTTGTTAGAAACATTATCTGGCGAACTGTGGTGTTTATAAAACTCGGTGGTTGCACCATCCAGTAACGTATGGGCCTTGTTAAACTCTGTGTTGACAACATTATCTAACAACATATGCATTGTCTAGCACCATATGGATCAAGTAAACTCTGTGTTGACAACACTATCTAACAGTGTATGGGGTCAACTATACTGTGTGTTGACAACATTGTCTATCAAGACATGGGGCAACTAAACTCTGTGTTGACAACATTATTTGGCCTTTTGTGCACGGGTGGTATCATTGTTGTCACTCATTACTCGTCAGCAGCACAGAAGGTGAGTTTAACGTTCTGTTAGCCAGAGGCCCTTAAGGACAAGAAGTCCCAGATCGTAGTCTTTGTCGTCGATGTAGAAGGAGGAAGGGAAATGGGTGCATTGTCGTTAACGGCGCTGGTGGATCGTAGTGGATGCTGTTGGTCTCCTGTGTTCCGTTGAAATATCGATGGACGATGGTGGCTCTTCTGTTCTCTGTGTCATCCGACTTCCAAATCCTTGCAAAGCCCCTTTGAGCAAAAGCTTTATGGAACCACACTGTCCTGATTTGGCCACTGCGGGGAGAGCATCTTCACTGGAGCTGTGTTGCGTTGTGTGTGTTGAGTGAGGTTGGGCAGGTTTGGGCAGGTTTGGGTTGGGTTGGGTTGGATTGGATTGAGTTCGGTTGGGTTGAGTTGGGTTGTATCTGTGTGAGTTTGACCACGTGTTTCCTGTTTCTCATGTCATTGTGTTCATGTGCAGACGATATAAGTGATCTTCTCCCCGCCATTGATCAGCGGGTACCTAAAGCATCCATGGCGATGAGAGGATCGCCGCTCCAGGCCTTTCAGGTACGCACAAAGGTGACGGGAAATTAATAACATTTCGTGGAAGAAAAAAAAAATTCTATGTAAGTTGACTCTGAGCCCCCACCTATCACTACACACCCAATTATCTGCATCATACAAAAATGTAATTATTATGCAGATAACACATAATTGGACTCCCTTTTCCTCAGTTACCAGTTACTCTTAATTAACTGTGAAAGATAACATTCCAATATTCTGCTTACACACCACTAAACACAAGAAAGAAATAAACATTTACACCTTCCCAGTTGTTTCCTCTGGTTGACCAGTCGGTTCTCTCAGTCAGTCAGTGTCACTACGATCGATCGTTGAAGCTGCCACACTGTTCGCGTCCGCCCGATTGGCCAGATCCCAGATGGGGGATACTGGCAATGCAGCTGTAGTCGCACTCTCGGATCGTGCCCCGGACTCCGCTGCCATTCGCTCTCTTCACGGAAAAGTGTCCTGTCGGTCTCTCCCACAGGCCTCAGGGTGCTGCAGTCACCCCGTCGTCGGTTGGCAGTTCTCTGTCTTGGCCTCAACAGGCTGACACGTCTTGGTGTCCTCCGTTCCCACACAGGGGACAATTGTCTGCCGTCGTCGGCTCCGAGGCTACAGCAATCCTTCCCTTCATGTAAAGTCTTTTTGGCTTTACGTCTCTGTATTTTCCTGAACCCTCAGCCAGACGGGATCACCAAGTGAATCATGCTTTTACTGGTTTTCCGAGCGTCCTCGAGCCATTCTCAAACAAAGAGAACCCGAGTTATGTTGGTTCAACCAATGGAATCACTGGGCACTTGCACGCATGCACGCACGCACGCACGCACACACACACACACACACACACACACACACACACACACACACACACACACACACACACACACACACACACACACACACACACACACACGCGCGCGCGCGCACGCGCGCAAACGGACACACACGCGAACGGACACACGTACACACACACACACACACACACACACACACACACACACACACACACACACACATCAACGACGAACAACGACAATTGTGGGACTCAATCAGTGCATCTCCCAGTTATTTCGGTTCATCCTACACATGTCATGCGGTTAATGCTTAACATCCATTTTTTTTTTTTTAAACTCAGGTTTGATTCCTTGGGACCACGCATGGTAGCAGCAGCCTGGATCCCTTCACAAGCCACAAACTGAGATGTCTTCGCCCTACCCCGATTGCCTCCCTTGAAGCCCCCTGGAGAACCCAGTGAATAGCCCAAGGTGACAGTTCTTTAGAAGTAAAGAGTCGTTTGAATGTGACAGTGATAGCCACCTTTCAGAGAGAGTAAAAACATCAAACTGACGAGGTTCTGCTTCAGCTCGGTCCAGCTCACTGTGTACACTCCGGGTATGAAGGTGCATGACAGAGAGTTCTCCACGTCCAGATGGCCCTGGGTGACTTTCCACAGAGCACAGCTGGTTCCTCTACAGCCCTCCCCATCCTGCTCATCCCACGGGGCGTCGTGCTACAGGGACAGACAATGCCGCCGTCAGGGCGTTCCACTGTCTGCTTCACCATTCTACAGTCGTCATGCTTTTACCTGACAGTGACTTTCTTTTCAGAATATTCTACGTGTCACGCATGAACATCTCAATGCAAAAACACCTACATATGCACACATACACATGCAGACACAGACACAGACACCCCCCCCCCCCCCACACACACACACACACACACGAGCGCGCACGCGCACGCAAGCACACACACACACACACACACACACACTTTTCAATTCTGTGAAGAAGATAATAAACATTGAAGATATTTTTTCTTCGCTTTGTGTGTGTGTGTGTGTGTGTCTGTGTCTGTGTCTGCATGTGTATGTGTGCATATGTATGTGTGTGCGCGAGTGTGAGCGCGCGCGCGCGTGTGTGTGTGTGTGTGTGTGTGTGTGTGTGTGTGTGTGTGTGTGTGTGTGTGTGTGTGTGTGTGTGAACGCGTGCATGTGCGCGGACGTGTGTATGTGTGCTTCCGTATGTACGTGCATGCGAGTGTGTGTGTGTTGTAATAAAAAAAAAAAAGAGCTCAGCGTGGAGCTGAACATTGCATCGCTAGACTTTGGTGGAAGTCACGACGTATGTTTGGTATGTAATATTTTCATTATAGACAGCTGCATCAGCCACTGCAGTCGCAAGTCGTGTTGTGTGTGTATGCAGTCTGATGATAGTGTTTAACGGGAGATCAACGCGGATGGTGGCTGTAATAACGATCAAATGCAAACAAAGTGAACTGGACACACGGAAAATGAAAAAAGAAAATTCCGGGAGAGCGCCGCTCGCTGTTGACAAGAAAAGAGTAGATAAAGAGAAACAGGTGTAGGGAAGGGGGGCGGAAGGAGAGGAAGGAGACGAATGAGAGGGAGAGGAGGGAGACAGGAGAAAGTGGGATGGAGGAGGCATAGAAGAGGGGAGGATATGATGCATGGGGTCTTTAAAGCCTGAATGTGTACAATAAAACATGAATATATGCCATAAAGTTTACTCGCCAAATGAAACTAGGCGATTAACACTAAGTAAGTGCATGTTTCATATGCTATCCACTCCACAGGCACATACATAGAAAAGGCTCACAGAACAAGAAAGCAATGCCTTCCCCTCTCTCCCAAGCTGTTGTGCTTTATATAGTTAAATAATCTTCACTCTCCACAGATTTTGAATGTGTGAAGTATCACAAGAAAGGTGACAGAGATAAGAAAGAGCAGGATTCTCATATTGTGTGCAAGAGCTTGCATGCGCACGCACGCACGCACACGCACGCACGCACACACACACACACACACACACACACACACACACACACACACACACACACACACACACACACAGTAGACGTCAGGGTCGATCAGCACACTTTGAAATTCGGAAATTCGGAAGATCGGCTCCATCAGACACTTACTGACCACAGATGCTGCTAAAACTCTGATCACATCGCTGGTACTCTCCCGATTAGATTACTATAATGTCTTACTAGCTGGTCTGCCCAAAAATCTTACAGACCAATTGCAAAGAGTGATGAACTGTGCTGCTCGTCTAATTTTCAAGGCTCCCAAGAGAGAACATATAACTCCTCTTCTGTCCGAGTTACATTGGCTTCCTGTTTCTGCCAGAATAGAGTATAAGATCTGCACTCTTTGTTATAACGTGTTTCTTGGCACATCACCCACTTATTTGTCTGAACTTTTGCCGTTTTACACTCCTCCTAGGCCTTTACGTTCCTCTGACGACAATCGTCTCTTCAACAAACCAACCCCAAATACCTGAAAAGACTTTAGGAGAACAGGTCTTCATCTACATTGGTCCGTCCATGTGGAATGATCTCCCTTTTCCTGTCCGCCATGCTCCATCCCTCTCCACATTTAAATCAAGGCTAAAAACACATTTATTCCAAAAGTATTTTCCCCATTCCGTGTCATGAAAAGTATAGCACTGTAAGTTACTGTCCAGTTCAGATTCTTCCCATTTTGCAGAGTTGTCAAATGTTCAGTTACGTGTAGTGCTGTCTGTCTGTTCGTGTGTCTGTGGTCAGGTCTGTCTGAGTGTGTCGGTGTGTGTGTGTGTGTGTGTGTGTGTGTGTGTGTGTGTGTGTGTGTGTGCGCGCGCGTGTGTGTGTGTGTGTGTGTGTGTGTGTGTGTGTGTGCACGCGCGCGCGCGCGCGTGTTTTGTGTGTGCGGGCGCGGGCGCGTATGCAGCCTTTGTTCGTGTGTGTGCGCTGCTTACTTCTCTTCTGTGTTTTTTTTCCCTAGCTTTCTGCGTCCTTTCTTTTTCAAAATATCTTTTGACATGCTATTCATGAAATGTGATCGTGCGTGCGCGCGCGCGCGCGCGCGCGTGTGTGTGTGTGTTTGTGTGTGTGTGCGCTTGCATTTTGCATATTAGATATTTATCATGTCATTGAGTGATTTTAATTATGTGAGATGCTTGTGACTTGTTTATTGCTTGCTTAATATTTATGAAGTTTGCCTCTATTTTCGTTCTGTCTTTGGCATGAATACAGCTGTTTATTTTAGTTTATGCTTTTATTCACACTATGTAAGCGCTTTGAGCTCATCAGAGATGGGGCGCATATAAAATTTGATTATTATTTATTATGATTATTATGATGATGATGATGATTATTATTATCTTGACAGTACGCTAAGAATCCCACCCATTCCACAGGGCATGCAGTAGGAATTCCAAAGGTCGAAGTCCATGAATGCACAGCAAGTTTCTCACGGAGGTCTCTTTTATCTCTCCTCATTAGCTGAACATTATCAGCTGTCCGACGTCTCACCTGAGACAACAGATCCTATCACTGTGTTTGTTTGCTTAACCGTTGTTGACCAACGTCCAGGCTCTATTGCATATCAAAAACCCCCAGCTGACGCCAAAGTACTAAGGTTATGTTTTGAGGTATTGAATGGAGAATGCTGTGGCTGTGGTTTTGTGCTCACCAGTGGATGGGGGACCGTTTTTTCTCTACATTGTACCCGAACACAAATGGCACAAGTGTCTTTAATACACTTGTCTTTTGTTTCCTCAGCATTAGGAGAAACATCCATACTTGATATAAAGGAATGATAACAATGATGTAGACAATGGGGAAACGGATGGAATCAAAGAAATCTGTAGGCCTGAATATTTATAAAAACTACGAATAATAATGATAATCATAATGATGACAATAACAACAAAAAAAAAATGAGAACAAAGATGGAAAAAGATGGCAAAACAAAATCTGCCAACGCATCACAGTTTAGAAAATACAAAAGGAATAAAATTGTTATAAAGTATGAGAACGTGAAAGTAGCAACAACAACAACAAGAAAACCAAGAAGAAGAACAACAACAACACAACAACAATTACAACAGTGTCTTTAACTAAGAATGAGCACTAGGGATGCTTGTAATTCATCAATATTTGGCTACTCTGAGTGACGCTTGTGAAAAAAAAGCCACCGGTGGTTATTCTATTTTTTCGCCTAAAACATGTCTTCTCTCTCTCTCTCTCTCTCTCTCTCTCTCTCTCTCTCTCTCTCTCTCCCTCTCTCTCTCTCTCTCTCTCTCTGCTCCTTACCACCCTCCCCCCTGCCCACAGACACATACACATTATGTGGTCATTTCTTGCAGTGCAAAACAGAGTGCCCTCATGACACAAGTCCAAAGGTTGAAGACAATGGACACTTAGCAAGTCTCCTCTATCTCTGCTGATTTTCTGATTGTTATCAGATGTCACACATATCACCTGTTATCACTGATTGTTTTTACTTTACAATTCTTGACCAATCACGACGCTCCATTTCAATGTACAACTTTCAGCCTCCCTGAGACAGACCACAGTTTTGCTTGGAAGCTTGGAGGAGACGCGCGTGTGTGTGTGTGATTCTATTTGCAGTTTGTTTTCATAATTCAGTGGACAACAAGAACTCAGACCATGGAGTAAGTGTTTTTTTTTTATACGTCTCTTTTTCATTGTACACTTTTACCATTTTGTAATATTTCTGTAATGTGCTACAAACTTTCTTAGTTTGAAATACTGAAAATATGCGGCCACGATTATTGTTCAGAAAAGCGGGGTTTAAAAAAAACCCGGAGAACTTAGGGTACAGTGATTAGTACTGATGGGTACAGCAGTTGTGTCTCCATGATTAACACTTTCTTGTTGTCCCTGCTACTCCTAATGTGCAGGTGAGGAGAGTTAGCTGAGGGAGGGGGAGGAGGGAGACAGAGGGAAAGGGGGATGGGCGCAGAAGAGGAGAAATTACGATGTTTCTGGGTTCCTACAGAACTGAATGTTTACAATAAAATAGTACACAATTACGGTAATGTTTGATCTTTAAATGAATTTGGGACAATAGTGAACAAAGCAAATGCTGCTTATGTTACCAAATCAGTTCATACACCTCAAATTGACACACACACACACACACACACACACACACACACACACACACACACACACACACACAGAGTAGATGCATATACTCGGTCGTTCCTCACATTATACTGAGAATCCCACCATTCCATAGTGCATGCAGTACGAATTCCAAAGGTTGATGTCAGTGAATGCACAGCAAGTTTCTCACGGAGGTCTCTTCTATCTCTCCTCATCAGCTGATCATTATCAGCTGTAAGAGGTCTCACCTGAGACAAACAGACCTATCACTGTGTTTGTTTACTTTACCACTGTTGACCAACGCCCAGGCTGCATTACAGAACAAAGACCCCAGCTGACGTCGGACACTCCGGTTACGTTTTGAGGTCGAACAGTCACTATCTCTTGGATGGTGGTACAAACTGTAGCGTGGTTGAAGAATGAAACCTATGGATTGAACTGAAGAGAATAGGAAAGGGTTGGAAAAGATAAAGATCAAAATGATAACGATTTTTGAGAGAAAAAAATGATGGTACTATAATCATAAGAAAATCATAATAATAATCCCTAAATTAAGTCATAAAGATTTCCTTTCTTATGTTCGTTCCTTTGATGTCATTTGTTTTGCTGAAACCTTTATAGAAACATTTCAATCAGATTTATCTGTTGATTACCTGATTTTTTTATAAACTGTCATTAAGTTTTCTAGACATGGTCATTTATCTGGTGGAGTTGTATGCCTTATAAAGAGAGTGTATACCCCATTTGTTCGTTCTGTTAACCTAGATTACAATCATATTATTGTTTTTCTTATAGACAGAACTATATTAGGCACCATGAAGGATATATTGTATATGTGTGTATATGTTCCGCTTGAAGGTCACCGTTTTATTCCCTTTGGATATAAACAATGGCATCGGTCTTTTGGAAGAATGCCTGTCAGATTGTTCAGCTGCATTTCATGGTGTTTACTTAGTGTTGTCTGGATATTTCAACAGTCAAACTGCCGATATAAACTTGAATGATTCATGCAGTGAAAATGTTATTAAGTCATTGAAAATAAGTAGTTGGATCAACACAAAATAGGAAATCTCAAGACAAAGTGTTGGATAGCTATGGTAAACTTTATGTTGAATTTATGTACTACATTTGATTTACGTATTCGGATTGGTGAATGCACAGAGAGAGAGAGAGAGAAGAGAGAGAGAGAGAGAGAGAGAGAGAGAGAGACGCTAGAGAGAGAGACGAGAGAGAGAGACAGACAGACCGACAGCAGAGAATAGGAAGATGGCAGGAGGGGCATGTTGAGAATGGTGGGACCAACCTTGTTAGAACAGCAATGTACGCACACGTCCATATAGTACCGACTATATATAGTAACGATGATGGTCTAATGCAAACAAAACAACCAAGTGCTACACAGGCTGAAGACAAGAAAGACAAACTTGTTCGAATAGACTGGACAGATAATAGTACACAGGATATGGGCAGGATAGTAATGGTCCACACGTTAAACATTTGCAGACAAAAATAATGCAGTATTTAACTTTGATTGTTCACAATCAAATTTGAAATGAAATTTTCTTTCTTTTATTAATTGAAAGTACAATAGCGTATACAACCTATTATGACTTTAAAACTTGGTGCGTATAGTATATCATACACAGGACAGTATTTTTGGTTTTTTCCAATACAGAATGAAGGCACATAACTCTAAATCAGCACTATTTAAACTCTCCAGTATATTGGAATCACTGTCATGGAAGAAACGCGGCAACACCTCCATAGCGACAGCAAGACTTCCTTTTAATCATTTATGTAAACATCTCGTCTCCTCGCTGAAAATTTAAAGGTCTGAGGGTGAAAGAGAGAGGTTAAAAGAACAGAC
>JADBJO010036938.1:2500-10318 GCA_016801955.1 Conus betulinus | reverse complement strand
CACGTTGCAGTGAATTGCGCCTGTGGCGTAAGTTCTCCATGATAAAAGATGCCATACCCCTCCACTCCTCCCCCCCCCCCCCCCCCCCCCCCCCCACATATAGATGCCGTTCCACCCTAATTTCAGTCTTAATGTCTAAACTGGGGATACACACTACGAAAGAATTCTTATCAATTTGGACGAATCTGTTTTGGTAAAAACGAAGTTTTCGATTAAGTTAAACCCTTCTTCAGGATAAAAGACTGACCTACATTAATGATTCAGGTGAAGGAGAAGACAAGAGAGGGCACAAATGTGATAACCACACATCAACACGTAACTACCAAAGCGACACTGTATATAAACAGAGATAAATTCTCTTAGGGAGAACTGTTCGACATGTTTCAACTCGATGCTAAATCTGATGTTACCGTTTGTCTGACAGGCACTGAAGCAGCTGATTAGCTATCAGCCTCTTTAAAGTCATTTCACGTACCAGATAAACACCAACAATGTTTTTTTCTAGAGACATCAGTCTGTAATCAACCCACCAGCGACAAGGAGAAAGCCCAGCATGCAACAAGTGATGGATGGGTTTTCTCTGTGTCCTCTAGGGGAGACGTGACCCATCGTTCTGCCTCATTGATGCTTCACGGCTAGTTGAGTGTCCGACATCGTGATGTGTAACGAGGCGGCTGCGGTTGACCGTTGGCTTTACAATCCATTGAAAGAGAGCTGTTTGTCTTTTGCCTGTCACAGCTAAGGTTTGTTAAAAAGACATGTTTTCTCTCTGAGAGAGAGAGAGAGAGAGAGAGAGAGAGAGAGAGAGAGAGAGAGAGAGAGAGAGAGAAGAGAGAGAGGGAGAGAGAGAGAAGAAAGACAGACAGATAGAGAGAGGGAGTAAATACGATAGAGAGAGAGAGAGAGAGAGAGAGAGAGAGAGTGAGAGAGAGAGAGGGAGAGAGAGAGAGAAAGACAGACAGACAGATAGAGAGAGAGGGAGTAAATACGAGAAAGAGAGAGAGAGAGAGAGGCAGGCAGACAGACAGACAGACAGAGGAAGAGAAAGAGTAAGGGACAGTGTGTGTTTTGTTTACCAATCTGTCTTGGTAGAGATAGATAGATAGATAGAGATAGAGAGAGAGAGAGAGAGAGAGAGAGAGAGAGAGACAGACAGACAGACAGACAGACAGACAGACAGACAGACAGACAGACAGAAGAAGAGAGAGTACGAGACAGTGTGTGTTTGTTTATCAACCTCTCTTGGCAGAGAGAGAGAGAGAGAGAGAGAGAGAGAGAGAGAGAGAGAGAGAGAGAGAGAGAGAGAGAGAGAGAGAGAGATTGTTTACCATCCTGTCTTGGCAGAGGAATACCACATCTGATTATGTGAAATAATGACTACATCAACGCATCCGACCGACGTAAGAAACTGTCAATAAAAAAAAACCTTTACCTAAATGAGGTGTAGTCCAACAATCTTCAGATGTTGGCCGTATTGTTAACTTAAAATCTCAATCAGACATCTGCAAAAACATTGACTGCACTTGTACATCATCATCATCATCATCATCACCATCACCATCATTATTATCATTATTGTTACTATTATCATTATTATTGTTGTTGTCTGCATTTTTGTAATTATTTCAGAACTGACTTATTGAAATATAATATTTATCATCTTACTCAGAGAGCATATACTGCGGATAAAAAGGGATTGGCATAAGATTTTTTAACTATCCAGCACACACACACACACACACACACACACACACACACACACACACACACACACACACACACACACACACACACACACACACACACACACACACACACACACACACACACACACACTGTTTCACCCTTGTTTCGCTCATTAACCAGGAAACACACTATGAAAGAATTCTTATCAGATTCGGATGAATCTACTTAAGCAAAACGATGTTTTTCATTAAATTTGAACCCTTCTTCAGGATAACAGACTGACCTACATTAATGATTCATGTGATGGAGAAGACGTGGGATAATCACAACACCGTAACAACCAAAGCAACATTGTACGTAAACAGAGAAAAATCCCTCAGGAAAAACTGTTCGACATGTTTCAGTCCGATGCTAACTCTGATGTTATCGCTTGTCTGACAGGCTCCAAAGCAGCTGATTAGCTATCAGCCTCTTTAAAGTCATCCGCCAGATAAACACCAACAAACGTCTGTCCAGAGATATCTGTCAGTAATCAGCCAATGAGCCGCAGGGAGAGAACCCTAACGCCCAACAAGTGATGGATGGGTTTTCTTTGTGTTGGCTGGGGGAGAAGTGACCCATTGTTCTGCCTCATTGATGCTTCACGGCTAGTTGAGTGTTCGACATCGTGGTGTGTAATGAGGCAGCTGGGGCTGACCGTTGAATTTTGCAATCCGTTAAAAGAGAGGTGTTTATCTTTGGCCTGTCACAGCTTAGGTATGTTGAAAAGACATGTTTTTTTCTCGAGAGAGAGAGAGAGAGAGAGAGAGAGAGAGAGAGAGAGAGAGAGAGAGAGAGAGAGTTTTGCTTACTGACCTGTCTCGGCAGAGGAATGACAGATCTTCTGAATCGATCAACCCTGCGACAACGTCAACACATCTGGACAATGTGAGATGCTGTCCATAAGGAAATCTACACCCAAATGAGATCTAGTCCGACAGTCCTCTGACTTTCCCCGTAGCGTAAGATCAAACTTTCAATGACACCTCTGCAACAAATTGACTGCAATTATTATCGTCATTATTATAATTGTTATTGTTGTTATAATCATTATCATTACTATTATTATTATTGTTATTGTTGTTGTTGCTGTTACTGCTGTTGTTGTTGTCCTAGTCATCATCATCATAATTTCAGAACTAATTTGTTGAAATGTAGTACTTGTTACGTGTCTGAGGCGGAGTATACTACAGAAAAAAAGATCATCTTCGGTTTTCAATAATTCAGCGCGTACGCACATAATTATTCACATACACACACACTCACGCGCACGTTTTCGCACAAGCGCGCGCGCGCACGCACACACACACACACACACACACACACACACACACACACACACACACGCATTTCAACACGGAAAACTACAATGACACTTGACACAAGGGCTGTGCATATGCATCATCCCTCTCTTGTCTGATGTTATCAGATCCTGCAGACGTGAAAAAACAAAACAAAGCAAAACAAAACAAAACAAAAAAAAAAAACCGGAAAATAACGGAATGCTCACGCATTGCCAAACCATTTTATCTCCACAAGAACGATGGCATTGCATGGCGCACGTGCCATGAGAGGTGAGAGTTCAGTACTGTAGGGAAAAAAAGATTATTAGAGCTGGAACAAACTTTACCCGCAAGAATACAACTAGAATACTTTGTTGTTGTTGTCCTTGACTTTTTACTGAAGCGTATGTCTGGAGATTTGTGACGGAACAGAACAAGGCAAAAATGCTTAATGTATGAACATACACATCAATGATTGTATTTTTTTGCGCGCCCGTTATGAAACAAAGTCTGGTTTAGACTATCGTGTATCAGAGTTGCGAAGCTTGCCGGACAAATTCGCCACAGAAAGCCATGTTTATGAAAGTTCTGATAGGTAAAATGATTATACTACTACTACTATTACTACTACTACTACGACTACTACTACTACTGCTACTACTGATGATGATGATGATGACGATACTAGCAACACTGATAACGATAACAACAACAATAATATTAATGATAATAGTAATGGTCATGACTCATATGCCTGTCAATATGCGTAATCAATGAAACGGTGACATTAGACATTTGTTTCGAAAGACACTTTTTTTTTTTTTCGTTAGGCCTCCTATACCATCGCCATATTTTTGTTTTCACTGTTGAAATAAATCTGGAAATGTTGTGGCTACATATTGTGTTCGTATTTTCTTGACCTTTAGTTTCCGTCAGTGGTGGACTGTTGTAAATCGATGCGGTTACTCCCCACCCCCCTCCGGTGTGAAAAGCTCTATCGTCATGAATAGTACATTTGGCTCAAAGGAAATGCCAGTCCTAAATGCTGCCACAGAGAGAGAGAGAGAGAGAGAGAGAGAGAGAGAGAGAGAGAGAGAGAGAGAGAGAGAGAGAGAGAGAGAGAGAGAATGTGCGGCTATTTCAAGAACCTTTGAAGAAATCATGTTATAAAACACTAGCAAAGTCCCTCAATACTTGTGATTAATACATTGTTTTGAACTTACTCGGAGAAACGTATATGTTAAGATAGGTAGAAATTTGATTCCACAGTGAACAAAGTACTACGAAGACGATTTAAAGAAATGTATTCTCGGAAAAAAAAAACACACAGTTTTTTGAACAAGGTAATTCTCATTAAACAAAGTTGATCTCTAATAGATGTAGAACCATGTCTTGAACATAAACACTGCTTTATCACATTTTGTTTTCAGTCTCAATGTTAGACTACGTAACCTGGCATGGTCAGAATAATTTCGCACAGGTGATCTTAACAGAACTACTTTGAGAGTCTGTCTGGACTGTGCGATAGTTTCAGGAACTGTTCGCTTCATTTCATCCGTATCGCAGCATCACAGTTTACAAGTATGGAAGAAAGGGCATATGGCAAAAGTGGCTAAGAAGCGTTCTAATTCAGAGAGTAGATAAGCTTTTCCTGATACTTTTTTTACGCAGTCATCGTACGTTGTCATTCCACGATAAGATACTACCAGTAACTATTCTAAAAACTTCTTACCTTCAATACGTTTGCTATTAACACAGGAGGGCAGGAAATGTTTTAGTGTTTCATCTGGTTGTTATAACCATACATTTGGTTTTAATGGCTTGAACTCATAGTACTAAGTTCGGACCATTCAATCAATCGATTAATGCTTTCTTGCGATACAAAAACTACGTCTTCAGCTGAAATATTACTGGCATGAATAAGTCACAGAGAGCCTCAGAATAAAGGTAGATCAGTTATTTCTGTTGAGAGAAGACGAAAAGAGCCTTGAACTGTATTTCAGAAGCAAAAGAGTACATTCATAAACATACTGAACACCAGCTAACTCTGCTGTTTTAGACTGATGATAGGTTTTCTAATGCATTTTCGACAGGCCGTAGGATTAGATTCTAAGTTTTAGAGCAGCATGTGGTAAAAAAAAAATCTTGCTGTAATCTATATCGGAGAACGATGTGACCACTGTATGATCAGTGCTGTATGGTGAGAATGGCATTGCCTACTCTCAGACTGCTGTGGATGAAATAAGTCAGATTCATCAACATGTCCGGGAATGTATTTTCGTGTGCGCTCTCTAAAAAATGTTTTGACAAAGTACATGGAATAGAGACTGATCTTCAATTTCACAGATTGATCGCCTTATCTGATCTATAGAAAATTATGACTTAAAAATGTTAAAGGCTTTAAGGAATTTGCAAAATACAAACATGTAGGATACGTCTTGCTCCTATGACGAAATGAATGCTTGGCCATAACTCCAAACACATGCTGTTTACGTCATCGAATGGCCTTGCGGTTTCCTGTCTCATTTAAGATTTCCTTCAGGGAAATCAACTTCTGAATTCATTAAAATATAAGTGAATTTTCCAACAATATTCAGTGCTACGAATTTGACAGTTTTACTGTTAATGTCATCCAGTCCACGAGAACACGCTTCTTTCAAACGCAGTGGAGCGCTAGCCGTGGAATAGACATTAAAGGGATATCCTAGTAAGAAGGTATGTTTTTTTTAAGCAAAATTATTTTTAGACATGTAGGCTATTTACATCAGGCTTGTCAGATTTTGTTGTTGATCTTGCAACGTAACATAGAGGAACGCCTAGTATTTCCAAATGATAACTATTTAAGATATGTATTATAATATGATATTCCTGTAACGCCATTGCTTGGTGACATTCCAAACAGATTTGTGCTTTTAGCAGTAGCGTTGAAGGTACTTTACTGTTGCTGGCTTTCGATAGTTGACGGGATGCTTTGTTTAGCAATTTCATTTTCAGTGTCACCAAACCATGGCCAAGATAATCAATGATTTCTTCTAACCTGTAAGTTTCAAATGGTGCATGTCTATTGTACATAAAAAAAATTATGATACCATTCCCCGAAAGTCTCATCAGGATTTATAAACTGGTATGACAAAGAAGATGAAATGTTCTAAATCAAATAAAAGTCTGTATTTATCAGAAAGAGTAAACTTGCAATATTTTATGTATCTGTGACAATTCTGAGGGATTTCTGTTCCTTTTTAGATCATTGAAAACAGACTGGAACGTGACGATGCAACTTTAAAGTCTCCAGTAATAGCCTTTTGCACGCGATCAATGCGATTTCTTGGAAACAGTTGATATTTTTGTAGAGGCATCAAACAAGGTGAAGCGATTCAGAAGAATACGCCAGGATTTCACCACATTTCAGGGAATCAATTTCAGATCATCTGGCAATATTATCTTGTCTGAAAACAATCAAACATCCTCCACCAGTAGAGTGAAGTTATCTATGCAGTTCATATGTTCTGCCGGGTTTGGGTGAACGAAATCTAGAGAAGTTGGTCTTGATCTCATTAAATCAACGTTAATCCATATGGATCACACACACACACACACACACACACAGAGAGAGAGAGAGAGAGAGAGAGAGAGAGAGAGAGAGAGAGAGAGAGAGAGAGAGAGAGAGAGAGAGCATCAATTAACACCAGTCTACATTATTCCATTCCCACGGTGGGCGTTATGGAGATGACTGATGAGGACAGGTGATAGGCAGGCGAGCCGTGCAAAGACAGACACTTCCACTCCGCCCTGTTCCCCCCACCGGAAGCCATCCGTCATCCAGACTGAACAGGAACCACGTGACTTCGCCAATGGAGAAAAAAATGATGCTTATAAGCAGCAGCGTTGACCTGAAAAATGAAGGAATGAAATCTCTGTGTCATTCACCGTGAGAGGAGCAGATGACTGACGACACAGAGCGGATCTGCTGGGCGTTCTGTAGCAAAGGCTGCTTGCTTGCTGGCAGCAATAATTCAAGGTTGCTTTCCATTTTTTTTTTGCTACGTGACTGCAAAACAATATGGCGACGACAGTGACGTGTGTGGACTAGTTGCCATTTTTTTTTTTTGTCGACGTCGACCTTGAGGCAGGGCTAGATGCGGTGAATGTCAGCAGTTTGGTGATAGAAAATGTTACTTTTTAAATTTTATTTTATTTATGTTTTTTTAGTAACGAGGTAACAGTAATTGAAAATTAAAACAAATTAAACACAGGTGAAAAAAAATGTTTTCAAGCCCATATTGCTAGGGACAGAATGGGATGAAGAGAGTGCATATTATGATTTATCATCTGTGTGTGTGTGTGTGTGTGTGTGTGTGTGTGTGTGTGTGTGTGTGTGTGTGTGTGTGTGTGTGTGTGTGGTGTGTGTGTGTGTGTGTGAACAACGTCCCTTGCAAATCAAGTTTGGCTACTAGAATAACATTCCTGCATGCTTACGACAACTCGTTTGGCTTCGATCATGAACGTCGACCTCAGTATTGAGAAATCAATGATCAAGAACAGGAACGTTGCAACAGTAGACGCCATTTTAACTGCTTTAGCAGTCACCGTACCTCTGAGCATCGCTTATTAAAAGCGCTCAGAGGGGCACCCGCAAGCGGTGTGACTTGCAACTTACATAAGGCCAGCGTTTCCCAGGTGCAGCAAGCTACGAAATACATGGTCGATATTAATTTTAGTGGGTAGTCCAGAATTAGGGAACTAGACCAGAATTAAGACAAAAGGTAGTCCCAGAATTGGGACAAAAGGTAGTCCAGAATTGGGACAAAAA
>JADBJO010036937.1:0-10319 GCA_016801955.1 Conus betulinus | reverse complement strand
ATAATCGTGCGGAGCATTCTATTTAAACTTCCTCGTGGAGATTTTAGTCTAGTTGAAACCACATTTGAAAATCTAAGGAATCCACTTGTGGGGTTTCCAACGCACGCATCAGTCTTTCGGCACGTGTACGTGAGAGCGTACATGCTGTGCTCGCGTGCGTGCGAACGTGCATGCATGTGCGTATGTGTGTGTGCGTGCTTGCGTGCGTGCGTGCATACTCGAGTGCGTGCGTGTGTGCGTGCGTGTGTTCGCCTGCGTGCGTACGAGCGCACTTTAATGTATATGAGTGTACATATGTGCATTACGACTGCATGTACTGTGTGCGTGCGTGCATGCGCATGTGTGTGTGTGCGCCCGCGCCCGTTTTTTAATTTCACACTGTGTGCTGTGGTCATTTTTCCTTCTCCAGTTTCTAAGCAGCGGGAGAAGCGGTGAGCTGACCGACCTCCATCCAGATGTGCAGGTGTTTCATCATGTCGGCGGTCAGGTTGTGCTCCAGATGCTCGGCCATCAGCATGTCCACGAAACGCATCAGGGCGTTCACCTTGTTGGTCAGACCGCACGGAGAGTACTCCTGCACAGCAGACCCACACCACCACACAGCTCTCTCTCTCCAACTGGCCTTGGTCAGTCACGCCTGCAGTGGTCAAGCAGGGCTCACGGGGGAAAAAAAAGCATGTTCATTGACCTCGTTTTATGCGTCGCGTGTGTGTGTGTGTGTGTGTGTGTGTGTGGTGTGTGGTGCTGCAAGGTGTCTTACTGTTTACTTATTCACTTGTGGACTGATTATTTACTTGCCAGATCATGAGAAGTTGACAATTAAGTTTAGTTCAAAAATGCTAAAATTAAAAAAAATATTATGCGTGCGCGCACACACAAATATTTACAAAACCCCAAACACACACACACACACACACACACACACACACACACACACACACGCGCGCGCGCGCGCGCGCGCACGCGCGCCTCAAAAGTGTTCAAAATTTTAGAGGAATACCGTTAAAAACACAGATCATAGCGACATTAGTAAGTTTTGACAGGCAGAGATTATACCAAGCTCAAGTATCGAAAGAAAACAATATGTTTACAGCACAAATGTATTTAAGGCCAAACACTGATATCAAACATCCAAAGAGCCCCAGACAAGAAAATGACCTTCCTGTAATGACACACGGACTAACACAGCCGTCATTAAAATTACATGCCAGACATGGTAGACACAGAAGACACAGACCCTATCGTGATGATGCTTGTTTGGACAGTCGCATCTCACCAAAACTCAGACAAGTATCCGCCAGAGACGCTGACATTACCGTAAAGATGTCTAGAACTGACACAGACGACTTGTCAACCAATACAGGCAACAGGCGAAGACACAGACCTTACAATAATGGCGCACAAAGTCCAGGCAGGGGTCCACCAGCCACTCGAAGAGCATCTTGACGCGTTCCTTGCCGTCCTCCTCGCAGAGCAGCGGTGCAGCGTGTTGAGCCCAGGACAGCATCAGAGGCCGCCATGCCCATAGAGGTGGGTTCCAGGTACACCATGCCGCACCGGCTGACAGTGGCCGGCTGTCCCACACACCACACGCCTTCAAACGTCACACATCCACTGCCTGACTCATGAACAGACCTCCTTACCCTAAACTGCTACTGGTGTACGTTTCAGCAAATCAGCTTTATTGTCGACAAAGAGTGTGTACAAAATACCATATCTTTGTGAAAGCTGGGACAGGCGGGAGGGGGGAGGGGGGGGGGGGGGGCATTCGTTTTCACCAGCCATTACATTGCAGAGACTTCTTCCGCATAGTAACGATTTGATCTTGCATTATCGACTGTAAACACACCATTTCCTCAGGCGTCATTCAAACACCTCAAATATGAAATACAATGTACATGTACAGCACGTTGATATACATGACGCAGAACGAAGCAACATTCCTCACACAGTATACACCCCATTTCAAGCAGACCGCGTCATCATCATCTTTTTTGCTCGTAGACAAAGAAACACAGTCAAAACAGAAAACTTGAAAACGGTGTCGAACATGGACCGAACCCCTGCGCCCTTAAGGACTCAGAAATAAAACGTGTTTCTTGTCAGACATCATTGTTGGTTACTCAATAGCAAACGTTTTTTCTTTTTTTTTGGGGGGGGGGGGGGGGGGGGGGGGGGGGGGGTCTTTCATCAGGTTCGGGTCTATCAATCTCACCATTATACCATTTTCTAGTGTCCGCCTTAAAACTACCTTTAGGCCTAACACCACCATGACCACCCCGACACTCACGGAGGCCTGCGAGAGATCGTGGGTCTCGAAGATGAGGCTCATGACGGTGGACATCTGGATGATCTCGCCGCTCATCAGGCACAGCTTCTTGTTGTCGTCCAGCACCGTGTTCATGTTCTCGATCCACACGGCGTCGATGGGCCCGTCGAACACCACCCACTTGCGGTCCGGCGTGGTGGAGGAGGCGAACTCCGGAAGGTGTTGGCGATCACACCGTCTGTCCCACTAGACCGGACACAGCGTGAGTGTGTGTGTGTGTGTGTGGGGGGGGGGGGGGGGGGGGGGGGGGGGAGGGGGGGAGGGGGGGGAGGGGGGGTCGGGTGAGAAGGAGGGTGGCAAATGATTCGAAAGGGAAAAAAAAGTGCAATCAGGTTCAGAGAGGGAGAGAGAGAGAGAGGAGAGAGAGGAGAGGGGAGAGAGAGGAGAGAGAGAGAGAGAGAGACAGACAGACAGACAGACAGAGACAGAGAGAGCAGCTGTGTGTGGTGTGTGTGTGTGTGTGTGTGTGTGTGTGTGTGTGTGTGTGTGTCCGCCGATATCTATCTACATTTATTTTCAAGAGAGAGAGAGAGAGAGAGAGAGAGAGAGAGAGAGAGAGAAACGAATACGAAAGATTTAATTGTGTTAGGCTTTGTGCCCAATCACATGGGGGACAATGAGGGGGGAAGGGGTAGGGTGAGGGGTGGTAATGGAACAAATACAAACAGATACTGGGTGGGGTGGGGGTAATGGAACAATACAAACAGATACTTGGGGGGGTGGGGGTAATGGAAACAATACAAACAGATACTGGGGTGGGGTGGGGGTAATGGAACAATACAAACAGATACTGGGGGGGGGGGGGGGGGGTGGGGGTAATGGAACAATACAAACAGATACTGGGGGGGTGGGGGTGGGGGTAATGGAACAATACAAACAGATACTGGGGGGGGGGTGGGGGTAATGAAAACAATACAAACAGATACTGGGGGGGGGTGGGGGTAATGGAACAATACAAACAGATACTGGGGGGGGGGGGGGGTAATGGGAACAATACAAAACAGATACTGGGGGGGGGTGGGGGGTAATGGAACAATACAAAACAGATACTGGGGTGGGGGGTGGGGGTAATGGAACACATACAAACAGATACTGGGGGGGTGGGGGTAATGGAACAATACAAACAGATACTGGGGTGGGGGGGGGTGGGGGGGTAATGGAACAATACAAACAGATATATGGGGGGGGGGGGTGGGGGGGTAATGGAACAATACAAACAGATACTGGGGGGGGGGGGGGTAATGGAACAATACAAAACAGATACTGGGGGGGGGGGGGGGTAATGGAACAATACAAACAGATACTGGGTGGGGTGGGGGTAATGGAACAATACAAACAGATACTGGGGGGGGGGGTGGGGGTAATGGAACAATACAAAACAGATACTGGGGGGGGGTGGGGGTAATGGAACATATACAAACAGATACTGGGGGGGGTGGGGGTAATGGAACAATACAAAACAGATACTGGGGGGGGTGGGGGTAATGGAACAATACAAACAGATACTGGGGGGGGGGTGGGGGTAATGGAACAATACAAACAGATACTGGGGGGGGGGGGGGGTAATGGAACAATACAAACAGATACTGGGGGGGGGTGGGGGTAATGGAACAATACAAAACAGATACTGGGGGGGGGGGGGGGGGGAACAATGGGGGGGTAATGGAACAATACAAAACAGATACTGGGGGGTGGGGGTAATGGAACAATACAAACAGATACTGGGGGGGGGGGGGTGGGGGTAATGGAACAATACAAACAGATACTGGGGGGGGGGGTGGGTAATGGAACAATACAAACAGATACTGGGGGGGGGGGGGGTAATGGAACAATACAAACAGATACTGGGGGGGGGTGGGGGTAATGGAACAATACAAAAACAGATACTGGGGGGGTGGGGGGGGGGTAATGGAACAATACAAACAGATACTGGGGGGGGGGGGGGGGGTAATGGAACAATACAAAACAGATACTGGGGGGGGTGGGGTAATGGAACAATACAAAACAGATACTGGGGGGGTGGGGGGTAATGGAACAATACAAACAGATATACTGGGGGGGGTGGGGGTAATGGAACAATACAAACAGATATGGGGGGGGGGGGGGGGGGGGTAATGGAACAATACAAACAATACAGATGGGGGGGGGGGGGGTAATGGAACAATACAAAACAGATACTGGGGGGGGGGGTGGGGGGTAATGGAACAATACAAAACAGATACTGGGTGGGGGGGGTGGGGGTAATGGAACAATACAAACAGATACTGGGGGGGGGGGGGTGATGGGGGGGGGGGGGGGTAATGGAACAATACAAAACAGATACTGGGGGGGGGTGGGGTAATGGAACAATACAAACAGATACTGGGGGGGTGGGGGTAATGGAACAATACAAACAGATACTGGGGGGGGGGGGTAATGGGTAAAACAGATACTGGGGGGGGGTGGGGGTAATGGAACAATACAAACAGATACTGGGGGGGGGGTGGGGTAATGGAACAATACAAACAGATACTGGGGGGGGGGGGTGGGGGTAATGGAACAATACAAAACAGATACTGGGGGGGGGGGGGAACAATGGGGGGGTAATGGAACAATACAAACAGATACTGGGGGGGGGGGGGGTAATGGAACAATACAAACAGGGGGTTGGTGGGGGTAATGGAACAATACAAACAGATACTGGGGGGGTGGGGGGGGTAATGGAACAATACAAAAACAGATACTGGGGGGGGGGGGGGGGGGGGTAATGGAACACAATACAAACAGATACTGGGGGGGGGGTGGGGGGTAATGGAATGGAACAATACAAACAGATACTGGGGGGGGTGGGGGAATGGAAAATGGGGGGGGGGGGGGGGGTAATGGAACAATACAAACAGATACTGGGGGGGGGGGGGGGGTAATGGGAACAATACAAACAGATACTGGGGGGGGTGGGGGTAATGGAAACAATACAAACAGATATGGGGTGGGGGGGTGGGGGGGTAAGGAACAAATACAAACAGATACTGGGGGGGGTGGGGGGTAAATGGAACAATACAAACAGATACTGGGGGGGGTGGGGGGGGTAATGGAACAATACAAACAAGATACTGGGGTGGGGTGGTGGTAATGGAACATTTACAAACAGATATGGGGGGGGGGTAATGGAAACAATACAAACAGATACTGGGGGGGGGTGGGGGTAATGGAACAATACAAACAGATACTGGGGTGGGGTGGGGGTAATGGAACAATACAAACAGATACTGGGGGGGGTGGGGGTAATGGAACAATACAAACAGATACTGGGGGGGGGTGTGGGGGTAATGGGACAATACAAACAGATACTGGGGGGGGGGTGGGGGTAATGGAAACAATACAAACAGATACTGGGGGGGTGGGGGTAATGGAACAATACAAACAGATACTGGGGGGGGTGGGGGTAATGGAACAATACAAACAGATACTGGGGGGGGGGGGGGTAATGGAACAATACAAACAAGATACTGGGGGGGGGGGGGGTATAATGGAACAATACAAACAGATACTGGGGGGGGGGGTGGGGGTAATGGAACAATACAAACAGATACTGGGGTGGGGTGGGGGTAATGGAACAATACAAACAGATACTGGGGGGGGTGGGGGTAATGGAACAATACAAACAGATACTGGGGTGGGGGTGGGGGGTAATGGAACAATACAAACAGATACTGGGGGGGGGGGGTAATGGAACAATACAAACAGATACTGGGGGGGGGTGGGGGTAATGGAACAATACAAACAGAACTGGGGGGGGGGGGGGGGGGTGGGGGGTGGGGGTATGGAAACAATACAAACAGATACTGGGGGGGGTGGGGGTAATGGAACAATACAAACAGATACTGGGGGGGGGTGGGGGTAATGGAACAATACAAACAGATACTGGGGGGGGGTGGGGGTAATGGAACAATACAAACAGATACGGGGGGGGGGGGGTGGGGGTAATGGAACAATACAAACAGAGATACTGGGGGGGGGGGTGGGGGTAATGGAACAATACAAACAGATACTGGGGGGGGGGGGGGTAATGGAACAATACAAACAGATACTGGGGGGCTAAGGCCACCACCTCCCCCCCCCACCCCCAATTTGTGTATCCCCCGCCACACCAAACGGATGGAAGGAACAAAGTACACAGCTCAATAAAATTGGACCGTTTATTTTTATTCGATTCAACCACGGGACCGTCACCTTTGTGCCATCTGTCTTTTTAAAGGCTAAGATCTCAACTTCGCCCGCGGTTAACATGACGGTCAGATCGCGGCCGGGACAGCGAGTTCCGCGGAGCGACCCTACCACTCCCAGCCCCCTCTCTGAAAGAAAGGAAATTTGCTTTTAGGTTACAGACCCGAAGCAATGGGTTTACCGTCTTACGAACAAAAAGCTTTTTTAATGATCACATGAACTTGGCGAACGTGCATAAAACAATGACATCAATTTGGTTAGTTTCTCAGACAACCTATTCTAATCGTTCTCAATTCGGACACTGATATAAATCTCTGACTCGGCCTACGCAATTACTGGCCATGGACAGACCGATCAGCAGCAAGGAGAGTTCGGTGAATTCACTTACCGCGACCCAACAACCACCGAAATAGGCATAGGCATGTGAAGCCCAGTTATTGGAACAAAAAAAAACACGGTATAAAATAAACCCTGCCTCACGCCATCTCCCAACAGCACCCCACACACCACCACACACACACACCCACAACACATACACAACACACACACACAAAAAAAACACACTCACAACAAACACCACACACACACAACACACACACACACACACACACACACACACACACCCCCGCCCCCACCCACCCACCCACACAACCACCAATCATCACGTGCACTACACCCAAAGACCAGCCCCCAGACCCTCAACGGACCCACCCGTGCCTTTACGATCATCATCTCGTAGGTCTGAATGATCTTCTCCTCGAAGAAGTGGACTAACTTGCAGGTTGAAACTCGCGGCGGGGGGGTGCCTCCGCATGGCGTGGCAGACGGACGCTGTAGTCGCTCGCCGGCAGCTGCCAGGCCTGGAACAGGTCGGAGATGATCCCGTTGAAACAGCGGGATGTCGTAGAGACAGGAACTTGGGCAGGTTGACGTTCCCTGTGGAACGTAAAGCAGCTGCTTGGACACAGGTCAGAGAGCGAGAGAGAGAGAGAGAGAGAGATGAGAGAGAGAGAGAGAGAGAGAGAGAGAGAGAGAGTCAGGTTATAAGAGCATTTGACAGCACAAATTCATGGGCGCCAACGTTCCCACCTGGAGAGATCATATTGGTCGGCTCTCACACGTGCACCGCGTAAAGCGAGCGCGCCGTCACTGTGCGTGCGTGCAACGCCGCGCCCATCACACACACAAAAGGACACCAGCGTCACATAACACACATACGCACACACCCACACACGGCCAATCACTCATCCACAGAGGCGTGCATGCACGAACACGCACACACACACACACAACACAACACACACACACACACACAACACACACACGAAGGCACACGCACATTATATAGACACAGACGTTCATATCCGTTTCACACACACCACACACACAACACACACACACACACACACACACACAGGAACCCACACATTATATAGACACAGACGCTCTATCCTGTTGAACACACACACACACACACACACACACACACACACACACACACATACACACGCGCGCGAGCGCGACGCGCGGCGCGCATATCGTTACACACCACACACGCATACACTTAACACACACACACCACCTGACCAACAAATTTGTAAACACCTTATAACGAAAATGAGGACAACACGCGCGCAGGAAAAGTATATACTATCGCCCAGTCGCACTCTCCCCTCCACCCCACTATCCAACCACCTCCACCTCCGCGCCCCCCCCCCCCTCCCCACCCCCACCCCCAGGAAAAACAAATCCGAAAATAAAACCCTGCCCACTCCCAATGATAGCCACTGAGCACAAACCCCTTTCCGGCCCCCACCAAGATGGTCCTCCGCCTCCTCAGGGTAACGTCTTCAGCTTGAGGTTGCCGGCGGCGGACAACACGGCCTTGACGGCCCTCATGCCATAGTCGTAGTGGAACTGCGAGGACAGCTGCTTCCGAGCACAGACGGTAGGTGGTCACGATCTTCACGACAAGGTCCGCGAGCGTCCAAGAAGCCGAAGGAGTACAGCGAGATCTCGGCGATCAATGGCGTAGTCTGGCACCAGTCATGGCCACGTCGTGCGGAACAAGACCTGGGGGTTCGTAAGGTTCAGCTTTGGTCAAGGGCGGTGTGCTGCTTGTCATCACTGTCGTCGTAGTCGTCGTCGACGTCAATCATCATCATCATCCATTATCATCATCATCATCATCATAATAACATCATCAAGCAGCAGCACTATATCAATCATTAAAAAGTACGGTCCATATACATAATCGACGATGTCATCTTCATGGAAGCAAGCAAACTGATACCAGAATCGTACTGTTAATCGTACTCAGACATAATCTTGATGATCGCCAATACCGTAACACCGACATTGAGTGCAGGTTATTGACACTAATTCATCCTCCTCCTCTGCTTCCACTGAGGTTGAGAGAAGGATCGGCGGAAGACATTCTGGTCAAAATATCGACAGGTCTGTATGCCACAAGTCAAGCGCAAAACCGGCTAAGGGTTTTATGTCAAGTGCAGTCATTATGCAGTCCAGTCATTTGTATTCCAGTTCGCTCGGTGACCTGTTTGCTCAACGTTAAGCATGTTGGTCAATCAACTGAAAAACAAACAGAAAACAAAAGCAAGCGGAGTGGAAGAGGTCATCACCCGTTTGTCCGTTACATCATACTGGACGACGCCGAGGAATGTCAGTCCCATTATCATCAGTAAGGGGAGTATTCGTCTTATCATCGAATCATCATCATCGTCATCCTCATCGTCGTCGTCCATCGTCATTCTCTGGATCCTCCTTCTTGTCGTTTAATCATATCATTGATTGTTTGAAATCACTGTGACATTATCAACAATGCCCGCACATCATTCAGCCATTAAATATACCACCAGTGCGGTAACCACACAACCATGACATACCATTAGATTGTGAGGAAAGAGGCGCCTTGATTGGAAACATGCGTTGTTAGGATCAGCAGTTAGACAAGTGAATATTGCAATTTCTTTGTTAAAACAACATCAGCAGCAACATCACTACAAATAAATCATTGAGAGTTTTTCTCAGTTGGTAGAGCGCCTGGACTCGTAATCTTGGTGATCCTGGGGTTGCGGTTCGAACCTCCGCCGGGCGTTTCGGTACAGGGGGATTTTTCCCTCGGGTTAAACATTGGTTCTGACTCCATTTCCCATACAGTCCTTCGAATGAGACTATAAACCGAGGTTCCGTGTGTGAACGCACGCATAACATCTTGCACACACGTAAAATCCCATCACCAACATTCGGAAGAGTAGGCCAGTTTGGCCGTTGGTATGGATGACACGTTACACATAGCATGCACCCTGAGTGAGAAATGCACAAGTCCCAACACTCTAAACGGATACGTTCATTGTGAGTGGTACATGACATGGAATGCACCACGGAGCTTCTTCACTCTTTAAAAGTATGAATGGTTAAAAACGAATGGCCAGTATGCAGCCGGCATAAAAACAGTTTTTCCTTCTTTGTGACCACTAGAGGTAGATGACAGAACTCGTTTACGTTTGGACAGATCTGGAAAAAGTTTGTTATCCGTCTGTGTATTCCAGTCCTTTCAGCCAGAGGTCTCTGACATAATCATTAACTTTCGGTTTCAAATCTGAGTAGGGGGATAGATGTGTTGGACAGTGTCTCCGATGTGGCGTTCTTAGCCAAAACGATCAGTCATTTCATTTCCGATTTTTTGAATTGCCAAAACATGACCGGGAACCCAAGCAAGAACAACGTTGTGACCCCTTACGTTTTTAAAGATGTAAAAAGT
>JADBJO010036936.1:5000-10320 GCA_016801955.1 Conus betulinus | reverse complement strand
GTGTTTGACTGCTCTGTACACAATATGTCATAGTGAGTATGAAGTGCTCTTACAACTGTTGATAGCTGGTGCTGAGCCTGCTCGTGTACACACTATGTGATGGCTGGTGGCTCGACGCTCTGTAACGCACTCATGTTATAGCTGATGCTGACTGCCTTGTACACACTATGTTAGCTATTCCTGACTGCTCTGATAGCTGCGTGCTGACTGCTCTGTCGTACACACTATGTGATAGCTAGTGCTGACTGCTCTGTACACACTATGTGATTAGCTAGTTCTGAATGACTGCTCTGTACCACTATGTGGTAGAGCTAGTGCTGACTGCTCTGTACACACTATGTTGTAGCTAGTGCTGACTGCTCTGTACACACTATGCTTATAGCTAGGGATTGAATGCTGTGTTACACACTGGTGTTTGTTCGTGAGGTGTATGATCAAGAAGTGGCAACAATAACAGGATCCCGGCCAGAGTGGAAATGGGAGCAGGCCGTGGCAATGGGCTTCTTGCTGTTTGTGTTTTTAGTGCTCGTTGTTTTCTTCTGAGCGCACGTTTAAGTTGGGGGCTAGTCTCATTTGTCTCGAGGATGTCGACTATCTGCAGAAGGAAGATGTGTTGGGAATTGTACACACATGTTCTCTCTTCTTGCCCAGTTAACAATGCCGTTGACCCCACGTCAAACGTGAGTTCCATAGTGCAAGACGAGAAACTGCCTCTTTAGATGAGTGTCATGTACTGTCTTCCAAATCGGGGGCCGGAATAGGTCGGTTGCTAGGGAGCGCTAGACTCGTACCCAAGGGTTGCGGGTTCGAATTTCCGCCGGTCTCCGTTTCGGTTACAGGGGAGTTTCCCTCGACTGTTAACAATTATTTCTGACTCCATTTCCAGCTACAGTCCTTCGAACGAGACTATGCTAGCGAGTCTGTGCGGACTGCTATGCCACAACACCATGCACACCACTGTAAAATGCATACACTGCCTTTGTAACCTAACTGTTTGTTCAGTGAGCCGTGTTAATGGACCAGAAGTGCAACAATGACATGCGATGTCGCCAAGAGTGGAAGTGCTCCTGAATGCCGGGCAATAAACAACGGGATAACTTGCTATTTTTTTCATTGTGTTATTGACTAGTTTTTGTCTTCTTTGAGCGGCAAGTTAAGTTGGGACATATCGGCTATTGTATAGCGAGATGTCGATCGATCTTCAGAAGAAGATCGCTGTCTGGATATGGTGTACAAATTGTTCTCTTCTTGCCCAGTTAACGTATGCCGTGACCCCACGTCACACGGGAGTTCCATAGGCAAGCACGAAAACTGGTATATTTAGATGATCATCATGTACGTCTTCCAAATCGGGGGCGGAATAGAGTCAGTTGTAGGAGCGCTAGACTCCGTAATTGCCAGATTTGTTGCTGGTTCGAATTTGTACCTATGCTTGGACCGTTTCGGTACTTACAGGGGGATTTTCCCCCTCTGCTTTCTAGCTTTAGTTCTGACTCCATTCCCATACAGTCCTATCGTCCGAGACATATAAATCGAGGTTCCGGTGTGGTGAACGCACAAATACACTTTGCACACACGTACCATCCCATCACCAAAACCTATTCGGAAGAGAAGGGCCAGTTAGCTGTGGTATAGAATCAGACATTCTACAAAAAAACAAATATGCGCATTCCCCGAATAGTGTTTTGTATGTACCCTCCTATCGAAATGGCGGGGATAAAAAAAAGGTCAATAAAAACAAAACTCCACCACCTTTGTGAGGAGATAGGCTTTAATCACGGTCTGTCCAATAGGGAGTGTGCGCAGTGAGTATGGCCTACGTAGGCAGTAAGGAAGTGCTAGCCAAAATAGCTCAATGGTTGTGCGAAAAAGCCATGGTCTGGATGTACTGCAAAAAGACAGCTGTCGAATCTTACCTGTGAGAACAGATGTGCCCACCGTGGCCCATTTGCCATACCTGTGGGACCCCCTGGTCGTTTGATTTATCCAGGGAGTTGTTGTGGTTTCGCATGTTTGATGGCGTGACAAAATATCAATTACCATCAAAACATTAGTCATAAAGAAATAAACTCTGCCCTGACATTATATTAAGACACCACCTCACCACGCGGACTTTTAACACGATTACCATATATTTACATACCGACATAACAACATAGACAGTACCCTGGAGACAATTTTTATGTTGCTTTGGCTGTGTAGACACGATATTGTACTTCAATAAAAAAAAAAAAACTAGGAAGCAGCAACACTTGAGCAATCTCTCAAAGATAGTTAAGTCACATGATACATGTCATCGTCTGTGTAAAGTAGACTCACAGGTTAGAGTTTTCAGCGTACCCCAAACGCTCGACCACTCTACTTACACTTAAAATCGATCCTTTTCGGTTGTCGCCCGGACTTGTTGAAACCAGAACATCACCGTGAGAGCGAACAAGCCAGACTGAAGACTGTGGCTGTTAATGAAAGTGCACGCCGCCCTTTTTTCTAACTCAGTGATGTTATTTATCCCTGCAATCTTTTATAGAACTAAGAGGAAGTAAATATCCTCTTCATTGCTCCAATGCCCAGTGACACGGAGGAAAGCCGATAAGGAAACATCACTGTAAGTAGAGTCCATCGAAGGATTTTGATCCTTTCTCTTCCTTTATGAGTTAGTCACAGTTCCCGACTTTATGACCTGCGTAGGTCTTCTGTGATATGAGCCTCGGAGTTTTTCAGCTACGTAATTCCAAAGACTGTGTGTTTGTTATTTGTTCACTGCAATGAAGGCATTTTTAGCTTGTAAGCAGATAAATCATTTCATTAAAGTTCACTAGTGAAAGTGTGCAATAATCACCAAAACAAAGAGTTGTGTCGTAATCTTTATGGTCTGTGACATTCGGTCAGTCTTGGTATCGCCTTTTAACGTGACTAGTCTGTGAGGGACATTATCAATGTTTTTTCCAGATGTTTCGTCACAGTTTCAACCCCGGTCTTGTATTGCAGCGTTTCTGCGTGAACTGAGCGGATCTACATGTGTGTGCCTATCCACTGAAATGAGTAGCCTGTTGTTCTATCGCTCTCATCTCTCTCTTCCTCTTCTCCTCTATCTCTCTCTCTCTCTCTCTCTCCTCTCCTCTATGGGTTTCTGTATTTGGTCTGTCTCTGTCTTGCCTCTATGTCCGACTCTCTGTCTGTCAGTCTGTTCTATCTTACCTGTCTTTCGGTATGTCTTCTGTCTGTCTTCCACACGTCTCGCTGCTCGGTATCGGCCTTCTGTCTCTGTTTGCTCTCTCTCTCTCTCTCTCTCTCTGCTTATCCTTTGTCTGTTTCCTCGTCGGTCTGTCGTGTCTGTCTCTCCTATCTCTCTCTCTATTCTCTTCCTCTTCTCTCCCATCTCTTTCTCACTTCTCTCCTCTCTCTGGTATGTCTCCATTTCTGTCTGTCTCTGCTCTAGCCTACCTGTCTGTTGTCTGTCTGTCTGTCTTGTCTGTGTCTCCAAAAGTCTCTCTACGTTATCTACTTTGTATGTCTGTCTGGTTCTCTCTCTCTCCCCTTTCTCTCTCTCTAACATCTCTCAGTCTTCATCCTCCCTCCTCATTACTGCTCCCCCCAGAACTCTCTCCTCTCTCGCTGCAGATCTTTCTTCCTTACCTCCCTATCCGCCTCGCTCCAAAACCTCCTCTCTCTTCTCCTATCTCTTCAAATCTCTCTCTCTCATCTCTTCAAACATCAGTCAAGTATACCTATCTTGCTTCACCAGGTCTAGAAGATAACCCCACACACACCAAGAATATAAGAGTGCCCAAACCGTAGCGAGCCTTCAGTCGGGGATCACCAGACCTAGGTACCAGAGAGCCAAGTGAGCAAACGACGTGAGAGGCGTAGGCCGTAGAGAGGTCGCCATGGCAACAGGAAGAGATGAAAAACTGCGGCTCGTATAAATATAATCCATCACACAAGAGTATAGATTTCTTGTTGTCCTCCATCTTGTTTAAGCTGTCCGCCGTGTCAGTCCGAGACACTGGTCCGAGAGAGAGAGAGAGAGAGAGAGAGAAGAGACCGAGGAGAGAGAGAGGAGAAAGAGAGAGACAGACATGAGACCAGGAGAGAGACAGACGACAGAGACAGAAGAGACAGACAATGACCAGACAGACCGACAGACGAGACAGAGAGAGGAGTGAGGACAGACAGACGAGAGGACAGAGAGGATGGAGGCAGAGGGGGCGGGGGAAATTGACTGCACAAAGGGGAGGGGATGGATGAATCTGACTATATTACCATTAAAACCTTTGAAAAACTACCGTCAAAAGGAATGGAGGAACGCATGGTAGATCTCTATATCAATACCAGAAACCATTAGTTCAGACTTATCTTATGGATACCAGGAAAAAAAAGATATATCAATACCGTGCTTAACAGTAAGCACTGAATACATTATGTGAAATGTGGGACACACGAAGTTGACTTCGATCGCAGTCCAGTTCTGCCGCAGTCACTGTGAACTGCTCTTGTGGGAGGCTGTTGGGGCGGCCTGACCTTAGAAAGGCCTGGGTGTGGCTGTCATTGGGGAGCCGGAATGTGTGGCTGGAGAGTCCTGCCGTCGTGGGGGTGCAGGCGGGTGAACGGACAGGGGGCGTGGAGGGTGGAGGGTGGGGGCACTTGGGTGGTGGAAGGAGGGGGGCGTGGGAGGGGGGGCGAGGGAGGGGGGGGCCGTGGGGGCAGGAGGAAGGGGGCGTGGGGGTGTGGGGGGAGGTGGGGGGGATGGAAGTGAATGTCATGTCAGTCGTGGTGATGACGGAGGAGGCGTGAGGGTGGAGGGGAGGGGGGGGGCGTGAGGGTGGAGGGAGGGAGGGGGTGCGTGAGGGTGGAGGGGAGGGGCGTTGGGGTGGGAGGGAGGGGGCGTTGTGGGTGGAGGGCGGGAGGGGTGGCGGTTGGGGGACGGGAGGGAAGAGGGGGGGCATGGAAAAGTAAATACATCGGAACAAAGAGCATCACTTTGATTCTCAGTAATTGATAATGAAGCGGTTTTTCACATTACAAAACAAACAAGGAAATAAAAAACAAAAACAACAACAAATAACCAGTGAACAAGCAAAAAAAACAAAAAACCTAAACAAAACAAACAAACACACGAAACAAACAAAAAACAAAAAAAAACAAACACAAAATAAACAATAAACGAACCAAACGAACAAACAAACCCAGAACAGAGACATTTCACCTAAAAGTGAAATTGGTAGAAGTGTTTGTGAACGTTTTTTTTTTTTTTCAGTGGTGTGGCCTTCTAAAGTGATTTTTAAACAAAACAAAACAAAACAAAAAAGCATAAGTGGAA
>JADBJO010036935.1:7500-10321 GCA_016801955.1 Conus betulinus | reverse complement strand
TTGAAATAAAATGTCATTGTCATTGTCTGTCTCTCTTCTCTATCTCTCTCTCTCTCTCTCTCTCTCTCTCTCTCTCTCTCTCTCTCTCTCTCTCTCTCCTCGACCTTCGTTTTGTCTTTCATTCTTCAGTTTAGCGAGAGAGTCTCTCTCTCTGTCTCTGTTGTCTTTGTCTCTGTCTCTGTATCCAACTCTCTCTCTCTCTCTCTCTCTCTCTCTCTCTCTCTCTCTCTCTCTCTCTCTCTACTCTCCTACCTTCATTTTCTCTTTCATTCTTCAGTGTGGGATGAGAGAGTGTGAGTCTCTCTCTCTCTCTCTCTCTCTCTCTCTCTCTCTCTCTCTCTCTCTCTCTCTCTCTCTCTCTCTCTCTAACATGGCATATCCTATCGTATCCTCTGTGTGTGTGTGTATGTGAACGTGAGTGCGTGTCTGCGTAGGTGCGAGTTTCAAACCTGTTGAGTGCTCCTATTTTTCATGGCCATATTACAAGAATACCATAGAAAGAAAGACCAGAAACAGTGCATCGTGTCTCTGTGTGTCCTGTAATTCGTTTTTCTTTTTCTTTTATCACATGTTCACTTATTTGTTTATTAACAATTAAATCAGGATTTACGTCTTCGGATCCTCCCCCCCCCCCCCTCCCCCGGCCCTGGAAATCCAAAAAAGTGGCAAAACATTATGATCGCTTACAGTGGAAAAAAATAGGATATGTCAGCTGTCGTCATTCAGAAAAAAAGGCAACTTTGGATAGCATGCAAGCTGTAGTCATCCAGAGAGTGGCGATATTGCATAGCACGTTAACTGACGTCATCCAGAGCGTGGCAACTTTGGATAGCATGGCATCTGTCGTCATCCAAAAAGTGACAATATCGGATAGCATGCAAGCTGACGTCATCCAGAAAGTGGCAGCTTTGGAAAGCGTGCTATCTGTCGTCATCCAGAAAGTGACAATGTTGGATAACGTGCTATCTGTCGTCATCCAGAAAGTGACAATGTTGGATAGCATGCTATCTGTCGTCATCCAGAAAATGACAATGTTGGATAGCTTGCTATCTGTCGTCATCCATAAAGTGACAATGTTGGATAGTATGCTATCTGTCGTCATCCAGAAAGTGACAATGTTGGATAGCATGCTCTATGTCGTTATTCAGAAAGTGACAATATTGGATAGCATGCTATCTGTCGTCATCCAGAAAGTGACAACATCGGACAGCAAGCTATCTGTCGTCATCCAGAAAGTGACAATATCGGACAGCATGCTATCTGTCGTCATCCAGAAAGTGACAACATCGGACAGCAAGCTATCTGTCGTCATCCAGAAAGTGACAATATCGGACAGCAAGCTATCTGTCGTCATCTGGAAAGTGGCAATACTGAACAGCATGCTAGCTGTCACATTTCAGAAAAGTGGCAACATAGGATGGCATCTTCACTGTCGTCATCCAGAAAGTGACAACATAGGATAGTGTTTTATTTTTCGCCCTCCAGAGCGTAGCGTCACAGCATGTAAGCTGTTGTCAACCTGAAAAGCGCACCATTCAATGCCCAACACTCGCCGGATCTAAATGTCATACCATGTTGACAAAACATTAATGATACATATACAATAGATTACACTGCTATTTAACATGGATGTCGAATGCCCATCTACCCTTAACTTCCATACTCCTTTGACTCTGCAATCCAGAAAGTGGAACGCTGTGTTTTGAAAGCCAGTTACAAACTGCGATTAGTCCTCAACTTCCGGATCATGTCTGACACGTTAATCCTTAAATAGAAGAACGGCATGTGGTGTAACAGTGGCGTGTGTGTGTGGTGTGTGTGTGGTGTGTGCGTGTGTGTGTGTGTGTGTGTGTGTGTGCGTGCGTGCTTGCGTGCGTGCGTGCGTGTGTGCGTGTGTGCGTGTGTGTGTGTGTGTGTGTGTGTGTGTGCGTGTGTGTGTGTGTGTGTGTGTGTGTGTGTGTGTGTGTGTGTGTGTGTGTGTGTGTGTGTGTGTGGTGTGTGTGTGTGTGTGTGTGTGTGTGTGTGTGTGTGTGCGTGTGTGTGTGTGTGTGTGTGTGTGTGTGTGTGTGTGTGTGTGTGTGTGTGTGTGTGTGTGTGAAATATTGGTTGCCGACGCGCACCAGCGCTGAACTTTTATACCGGATTGAATTTGCATTGTACAGAGGAAGCCACCATGTATTTCAAAGCCGTCTTCTAGCCAGACATCAGTTCCCATTTTTCCACACCGTCTTTGGCACAGTAATCCCCATCAGAAGACAGGGATGCTGAGCACACAGCAGGGTGTCAGTCCTGATTCTGATACGGCCTGTTTGAAATGAACACCTGAAATGGATGGGATGGAAAGTGCGGGTTGTGCGTGGATAGGTTGTGACAGTTTGATAGACGACAATCGTGGGGCGGGGGGGGGGGGGGGGGGGGGGGGGGGGGGGGGGAAGCGAAGCAGCATAGAGATTGAATTGTGTGTCGAACGTCACTCATAATGCTGGACGGGCTAATACCCTACAGTCTGTCCAGACATGCCCTGAGTGTTGATCTGGCGTTATTAGAGTGCGGACAGTGTTTTAGTGGACAGGGTCATGTGTGCGTGTTGTGAAGCACAGACTCTGACTGTTGTAACTTTCTCCTACATCTTGCTCTATTACCAGATTGTTTTTCACTCAGGTTTCAACAAGTATGACAGTTTGATGGAACACACTTTGAGGTGAGCACGAAGGTGGTGACAATAATGAAGTGGAACTGTGTGAAACCTGACTAACATCTAGAGTGCCACAGACTGAGTCACGGAAAATGTTGGCGTTAGCTATCATTCGTCAGGCTGTTG
>JADBJO010036935.1:0-2500 GCA_016801955.1 Conus betulinus | reverse complement strand
TAAAGAGGAACAAAACTCTTGTGATTTTAAACAAAGCTTACAGAATGCCTATGCACAGCTCCAATCTGATATTAATACTTCTATTGATACGTTTTACAAAACGCTTTATGCAGCTCCGCTGCATGCATGATCAGGACAGTAGGAAAGAAGAAAAAGGGTGATGTTTGGTTTGACAGGGAATGTGCGCAAAAAAGAAATTGGTCAGAAAACTCTTAAGAATATTTCAGCGATCAAAGAAACAGCAAGAGGAGAAGAAAGCTGCTTATGGAAGAGAAGTAAGGCGCTTACAGGAGAAGAAAGATGTTTTACGTAAAGGAAAGAAAAGAATACAAACATCTGTTGTTAAGAAAGAAAATGAATTTGATCAAGTAAGGTTAATGGAACTGAAACAATCAACTCATGATCCTAAATTGTTTTGGCAAACCATCAGATCGGTCAACAGAAAGTGTGCTATTTATAATAATATAACTAGTGAACAATGGTACCAGCATTTTTTCAATCTCTTTAATGAAACGGATCTTAGGTTAAATCATGAAGACATAAACATCATGGAGGAAAGTGTGGAAGAAACAACTGTAACTTTGTTCAACGACCGCCATTTCCATGCAAGAGGTTCTTACCAGTATTGGCAATCTCAAAGCAGGGAAAAGTGCAGGACCTGATAAAATTGTTAGTGAAATGCTAAAAATGCAGATGTTTCTGTTGTGGACTCCTGTTGTTTATTTCAATAAGATATTTGATCTAGGTGTTTTTCCACTGAATGGTCTAAGTCCATTATAGTACCTTTACATAAAAAAAGGAGACTTAGATATGCCTGATAACTATCGCGGTATAGCCCTAACAAGTGTTTTTAAGCAAAGTTTATACTCATATACTGAATAAAAGACTTACTATATGGGCGAACAAGAACAAAGATAGTTGAAGAACAAGCGGGTTTTAGGGCGGGATATAGCACTATAGATCACATTTTCACATTATACGCAATTGTCAGTAAGTTTTTAGCAAAGCATACTAAACTCTATGTTGCCTTTGTAGACTTTAAAAAAGCTTTTGATTCTGTAAATAGAAACATTTTGTGGGGGGGTTTTAAGAAAGAATGGGATTAAAGATAAACTTTATAATGCTTTAGAGAGTATCTATGACAATGTGATGATTTTGTGTACGTGACAAATGTTGTTACACTGATTATTTTGATTGTTCCAGAGGGGTGAAACAAGGATGCTTATTAAGCCCTCAGTTATTTTCATTGTTTATAAATGAATTAGCTATTGATCTGTCTAGAGCAGGAAAAGCATGGTATCCAACTTATTCCTGGTGCTGCAGAAATATTTTGTTGTTGTATTTGCTGACGATGTTGTTTTATTGTCTGATTCAGTGGTTGGACTGCAGAATCAGCTCAACTGGCCTAAAAAGAGAAGCAGATCGATTGTGTTTAACGGTTAACCTTGAAAAAACGAATGTAATGGTGTTTAGAAAGGGTGGTCACTTAGCAAGTCATGAAAGGTGGGTTTATGGGAATGAAAATGTCAACGTAACTAACTCATATAATATCTGGGAATGATCTTCACAACAAAACTGAGTATTACTGTTGCTTTGTCTGAGACTTGTAGGAAAGGTAGAAAAGGTGTTATGGAAATCTTAAAAACTCTGAAAAGATTAAGAACAACCGATCCAAGCCTATTTTGGAAATTGTTCGATTCACAAATTGAACCCATCTTGACATATGCTGCAGAGGTATGGGGCTTGGAGGACGAACGTAAACAAATGAAACAGTGCCATACTATGCCATTAAAAGATTTCTGAATGTTCCGCTCCATGCTTCTAATAAGCAAGTATATGGAGAAACTGGGCGATATCCATTATCTATTAGAACATCCGTAAAATGTGTCAGGTACTGGCTTAGACTTCTCAAATTACCCATGTCCAGACTATGTAGACAAGCATACGAAATGTCTCTATATTGCAACACCAATCTGGCCATTTCACTTGGGTATCTAATTACACAAACTTTTGTCAGAGAATGGGGTTTGGTATTGTATGGCTGTGCCAAGGCATTGGATGCCAGCTAGTTTTATTAGTGAATTTAAGGACAGATTAATCTCAAATAATATATGCAAATTTGGCACTCCGAAATAGAGAGTAATGATAAGAGTATGAGATGGTCCCAATTCATTTAAAGATTTATTCCCAACAGAAAAGTATTTATCATGTGTTACAAATAAGTTGGCACAGAAAAAATCTCTCGCTTACCTTTCGTTTTTGAGAGTCGGTGGTTTAAAAAATCACAAACGGGTGGTACATATGAACTTTTGCCTAATATTCAGGAAGATGCCATTTGGTCCATCATGTGAAAATGGACTGGAAGATGAACAGTTCACTTCCTCTTTTCAGTGCACTGCTTATGAAGATAATCGGAAAAAAACTGTTCCAAACTGAAATCGTTTTCTCTGGGGCCCCCAGCCAAAATGCGGTAGTAACGTCCTTTCGACAACAATGAAAA
>JADBJO010036934.1:0-10321 GCA_016801955.1 Conus betulinus | reverse complement strand
ATAGAGTGAGAAAAAACAGGGGACACGAGAGGAGAGACAGGCACGTACGAGATAACAACTAAACAATGTTGGTTTTGAAGAACGAACGAAGGCATAGAAAGAACATGGACAGAATAATCCGACATAAACAACCACACACAATCCGAAAAAGTCAACATATCGCTGACCAACAGCGCTGGTACAACTGAGTAAATGATATGAGCATACACAAAGTTTTCTTTCAAAAAAAAAAAAAAAAAAAAAGTCAAAAAATCTTCTCGTGCCGTTGCGGTGGTCTGCCAGGTGATGCTCTTTCTGCATGCTTTCTGAAGCAGAATCCATCATTACAAAAAAAAAAAAAAAAAAAAAAAAAAAAAAACAAAAAAAAAAAAAACGTTACTCGACAGGGTTACGCGTTTTCAGAAGGGTACCAACCGAAACGGTCACAGACCTGCTGCGGATTCTGCGGGTCAACCTGCAGTAGCACCCTCTTCTGAAGACACACGCAGTCCAACGATCTGACTGGTACTCCAACTTACAACCTCTGAACGCAAAACAAAACAAAAAAAAAAAGCTCCGTACTTCTCTGCCACCCTGCGATTCCAGTCGCCAGATTCGAGGAGATTGGTGTCAATTCACCCGTGCACACACCCACACACAAGCGCACGCCACGCACAGCCCACACACAAGCACACGCCACACACACACACACACACACCACACAAACACACACAACACGCGCGCGCGCGCCGCGCGCACACACCTAAAAACACAAACACACACGCGCGCACAACTGCAGTGCAAGTCGTCACGTTACAATCATGAAGAGCTGCGGATGAAGTAACAGCGCTGGTTGGAGGAGACAGAATGGGATTTTATGAGAGAGGGGAAAAAAATCATATGTCAATGCCAAGAAAGGAAAGAAAGAAGAATTAAGGAGACCGAAAGAAGAAGAGGGAAAATAAAGCAACAAAAGAATCGACGTGTTCGACTATAGCAGGTGTTAAAACATTTTGCAAGCCAACTTAATGATAAATGATGACATTCAGTAAAGTGATGGGGCGGTTGCTTGCGGATGTTGTCGTGGTTGTGGTGAGGTTCGTCGACCAGCAAGCGATCAAACACCCCCCCCCCCCCCCCCCCCCCCCCCCCCCACCCCCCCCCACACCCCCCCCCCCCCCCCCCCCCCTCCCCCCCCCCCCCCCACCCCCCCCCCCCCCCCCCCCCCCCCCCCCCCCCCCCCCCCCCCCAACCGTTGTCCGCCCCCAAGCAGGTTTTTTTTTTTTCTTGCAACAACCCAAAAAAAAATGAATTTGTTAAGGGATATCTGCAATTTTATTCTTTCTCGCTAAGGGCTTGTTTGTTTGTTTTTTTGCTTCGTGTCTTTTTTTTTTAATGGTATTGTTGGGTTTTTGCCCTTTCAAAATCTGCCACAACGTGAAACCAGTGACCGTTGATTGCACAGGAGAATGGACGGAGTAGTCGCCGGGCGGTGGGTTTGACGCGAAACAAAACGGTCGGCGACATACGGGGAAAAACCTGAACCTCTCTCAGACCTTAACATCAGGTTTGCCTGCTCCCCCCCCCCCCCCCCCCCCAGTCCACCATCTAGCTTCTTCCCTCGTCCAAACCCTCCCCACAGTCTCTGTCTGTGTCTGTCTTCTGTTCTGTTCCCTCCTCTCTCGCTCCTTCTCTCTCTCCTCCTTTCTTTCTTTTCGCTCGTCCCTCTTCTCGCTCTCGCCTCTCGCGCTCTCGCCACACAACACACACACCACACAAACACACACCCACATGCGCCGCCGAAGCGCGCTCGCACACATACACGCCCTCACACACCCACACCACTGCTTTCATTCAGCGTCCCATCTTCTCTTTTTCCACTCGTCCCAACACACACTGGCCACATCTCTCTCTCCTCTCGCTAACCCTCCAATCTCTCCTCTCCTCTCTCCTCATGACTTCCAGTCAAGCTGTGCCGGTTTTACAAGCTCGGTTTGCGGGAGTGTTGACCGGGTGCGGAGGTCTCGGATCTCACAGGACAGGGCTCGGGGGGGAGAAAAATTAAAAAGTGGAAAAAAAAGGGAAGTGGACACAAGAAACAAACAACCACACTGTGGGGAGGTATTGAGGACACGTGGCGTGCACACTTTCAAAATACCACCAAAACTAACCCCCCCCCCCCCCCCCCCCCATCACAACACACCTAAACACCGTCGGTTCCTGGCGTCTCCTCACCCTTGCTTCTTTCTATTACTGAATGGCCTCTCAAATTTATCCTTCTCTGAACCCCCGCTCGTCTCACTTTTCTTTCTGTGTCTCATGCCCTCTTCTCTCGAACTCCCCTCTCCGTGGGTTTTTTTTTGTTTCTGTGTGCTTTTGTGTTCTTTGTTTTTTTTTTCCTCCGGAAGACGGCAGCGGTACCGTGGTGTGCGTGCGCGCAGGAGGGGGGAATCAGGTATGTGTGGCGGCTGGTTCTGGGTGTGTGTGGGGCGGGGGGGGGGGGGGCGGGGGGGGGAGGGAGGAGGTGTGAGAGATAATGAGATGCCGCTTTCTGCCTCCCGTTTGGGCCCGGGAGAAGAAGCGGCGGGGGAACGGTGTTGTATGACTTCATCATGGGACCCATACACTTTCAAGCCGCGCGGCTGCCCTTTCACGGGGCGGAAACACGAAAACGGGTGAGTCGGATGGTTGGGGTGGTCGGTGGGGTGGGGGGGGAAGGGGGTAGGGGGTAGTTGGGGGGAGGAGGGGAAGGGGAGGGGGGAGCGCCGACCCCTCACCCAAGACCCAAACCAAATCTCTCTCTCTATATCTCTCTATCTCTCTCTCTCTCTATCTTCAAAGCCTCCACCAGAACATCGGGTGTCGGTACCTCAAAAGACAGGCAATAGCGCGGGGACCTGAAAAGACACGAGAGAGTCGGATGAGATGAGAGAGAGGAGAGAAAGAGGGAGGGGGATGAGAGAGGAGAGAGGAGGAGAGAGAGAAGAGACAGAGAGAGAGGACAGGGAGAGAGACGATAGAGAGAGAACCACACACACACACACACAGCAGAGAGATTAGAGTAGAGAGGGGAGGGAACAGAGAGACAGAGGCACGCGGACAGAAACAACGAGGAACTAGCGTCGGCACAGTGAGACAACAAGACACAGAGAGAGAGAGAGAGACAGACACAGAAAAGAAAACAGGAAACGAAAAGAGGAGGGAGGAGCAAAAGGGGAGAATAACCATACTCTTCCTCTACCCGACTCACTCATCCCCCCCCCCCACTCCCCCCCCCACCCCCCCTACGCCTCTCCGTCCCGTCTTTATCGTCCACATGATACATTTTCGGTCTGTCCCATGCACACCAACCTGTGGCTGTGACGGCGGCTCTGTAGGGCCACAACTGATAATAAGGGATTTTAAGAACAGCGGGGGGGTGAGCGGTGAGCGGGGGGAACCGGGTGGGGTGGTGGGTGGGGTGGGGGAGGGGGGTGGGGGAGGGGGGAGGAGTGGCAAGAGGGGGGGTAGGGTAGGGGAAGGAGAGAACGGCAGATAGGTGGGGTAGGGGGGGAAGGGGAGGAAGGGGTAGGGGGGGGGGGGGAGGGGGGGGGAAGAAGATTACTCCGCATAAAGCTGTTTTCTCACGCTCTCTCTCTCTCTCGCCGTCTGCCTTTCCTCTCTCTCTCTCTCTCTCTCTACTCTCTCTCAAAAGTCACAAGAGTGTTGGTCTTGTTATTATTATATATTATTATATCAGTATTATCATTATTAAATATTGTACTTATTATTATTATATGGTGATCGTCATCTCTCGAAGAACTATAGCCGGGTTTCTGTCTCTCGATGCCCCACCCTTCCCCCCTTCCCCTCCACCCCCGACCCTCGCCTGTTTTCCCCTCCTCCACTCCTTCCGTTCTCTCCCCCCATACCCACTCTCTCTCTCTTTTTTCTCTCTCTCATCCTCATATCTCCTCCTCCTGTCCGCCTATCCTTACCGCCCTCGGTTTCACCTTACTCTGGACAATCTGATGACCCCTCAAACTCCTCCTCCCCTCCTACACTGCTCACCCCATCCCTAGTCCACGCCTGCCCCTCGGTTTACACCTTACTTGGAAAAGGGGAGTCTGAAAAGACCCGACCCCCCCCCGTTCGCACCCAAAACCGGCAACACCCACACCCCCAGACAGGGATGAGCGGGGAGGAGGAATATACAGCATCCCTTGTGCCAGAGCGGGAGAGCGAAATGAGAGCTTTAGAGGAGATCCGAGAGAGCGTCCAGAGAGAGAGAGGAGATGAGACCGAGCGGACAGAGCTGAGAGAGAGAGACCACTGCAGAGAGGATTCGGTGAGCGAAGAGGAGAGAGATGATCTGCAGGGGATGAGGAGGAGTGAGAGGACAGAGAGAGAAGGAGTGTGAAGGGAGAGCTGGAGAGGAGGAAGAGAGGGAAGACTGAGGGGGAAGGAACGAGGAGAGAGAGGGAGAGAGAATGAGAGAGGGCGTGAGGAGGGACGAGACCGAGATGGGAGGAGAAGAGACTGGCGATTGTGGCGCGGGGCGTAGAGGAAGCGAGAGAGTGCAGGAGATGAGAGAGCGGAGACTGGATGGGAGGAGAGAGAGAGAGAGTGTGCGGGTGTAAGAGAGCAGAGGAGAGCGAGAGAGCGTGATTGAGGTGAGAGAGCGAGAGAGAGAGAGAGATCCGACCTTAACCGATGGTTATGTCGTTTTTTTCGCAGAGGGGGCAAAGGAAAATGAGATGGAAAGCGACGATGGCCCGATAGGGAGGGTGGGTGGGGGGGGGGGGGAGAGTGTCATTTTACATTTGTACATTCTGAAGAAAGAGACAGAGAGGAGACACACACAACAGAGGACAGGAGACAGAGAGAGAGAGAGAGGAGGGAGAGAGAGGAGAGAGAGAGAGAGGGAGTCTATACACGATCATACATTATAAGGAAGAGCTTACTGAAAGACAATCAAAACACTTGTGGACAGGAAATCAACATCTTTTAAGTCTGAGATGGAGGAGAGAGAGAGAGGACGAGAGACGGAGAGAGATGCGAGAGCGAGTGAGGGAGTGAGTGAGCCCATTGTGTGGTGTGGGTGGTGTGGGTCAATAAAACCATGATTTAATTGACAATAAAAGGTTTCGTCAGTAATGGTGTTGTGACTTGAGTACATGCGTCTGTTGTGTCTGTAGTGAGTGCGCGACGAGTGCGTGAGTGAGTGTGTGTGTCGTGTGTATGTGAGCGCCGCATTTTGTTGTGGGTGTGCGCGTGTGGTGGCGCATTGGTGTGTGGTAGGTAGTGTGCGTGGGGTGGGTAGGTAGGTGTGGTGTGTGGGTGTGGTGTGTGTGTGTGTGTTGTGTTGGTGTGTGTGTGTGGTCGTGTGTGTGATGTGTGTGTGCGTCGCCCAGGCAGGGACACACTGTGTCCCGCTGTGACATCGTGTGTAGGGACCTTCTCAAGTTACCACAACGCTATCACACAGGACCGTGAAGGATTGATTTCCAAATCCCAAACACCTCTCTGGCCGACTCCAATGAACACAAGTTCCCTCACAGGGGTACGATTCTCGAAGTTGTCTCTCACCTTGACACAGGTTGTAAACGGTTTTCTTTGTTTGTTAGTTTGTTTCCCGTTTGCTTTCTTTTGCCTCAGTCAAGGTGGGGTAAGGAAGTGAGGTCTTCATCCGAGTCTTTGGTCTGTTCGCATGTCTTTCGGCAAGACTGCACACAAAATAAAAAGCCCCTTACCCAACCGATCTCTGACCAAAATTTTGGTAAAAAGATGACACGCAGAGCTACAAAGACGAATCGATGAATGTTTGGTTGCCTACACCCCATGCGCAGGGATCGGATCAACAGGGTCGATCCACAGAATCGCCTGTTAGGTGACGCAAACACTACTGAACCGATTTTGACGACATTCCACGGGAAAAAAATGGAACGTAGATCGAGAACGAACTCTAGAACATTTTGGTTTGTCGTGGTGTTGTGGTCCTACCCTCACAGCTGGCTGTAAGCTAACAGCAATGCACACTCCCTGGCAGGTGTAGCCTGCTTCTCTCCCACCGCCCGCGCGCATGGCACGTGTTGTCCATCACAGGGCCAGTTCCCAGCTAGCGCTCGCTTTCAGCGAAATCCCACGGCACGGAAGATGCTTTACCGTACTTTACCAGGGGATCTCTCTCTCCTCTCTCTCTCTTCTCTCTCTCTCTCTTCTGTGTGGTGTTGTGTGTGTGTGTGTGTGTGTGTGTGTGTGTGTGTGTGGTGTGCAACCCCCATCTTGTGATACTGGATTGTGATCACTGACAGTGCTGACTGAGGCGCCAACCCAGTTCTCACTGAACGCCGCGAAAGCAGACAATACTGGTGGTATGCATTCATTCACTGGTAATAAGAGGGCGCATCGCTGTTGTTTACTTAAACAAATCTTACTTTTATTTCTAAACTCCTTTCTTTGCAGTGGATTTCGTACTTGAAGCATTACTGTAATACACATGTTTGTGATCAATTGACAAAAGTGCCAAAAATCAACGCAAAGTGCTCTGTTTGGGACTTCTGTGAGGATAAGTCTCTGTTGTTAGGGTAGGACCACACAGTTGTGCCTTGATCGAACATATCCGAACACTCGATTGAAAAATGTTTGGTGCCGAATGATTTGTCTTTCTATCTATCGTACGCATCCTAAACGTCAACGGATTTTCAATGCCAAGGGATTCGTCCACGCTATGCATGATGAAGCCACCTCACCTTTAAAAGAATGATTAAGGCAATTATTTCCTGCAGGCAAATCCCTATGCCTTTGTTCAAATATTCGCTGGGCATGCGTAAATTCATAATAACTTACATGGGGCCGGAATAGCTCAGTTGATAAAGCGCCAGACTCGTGATCCTGGGGTTGCGGGTTCGAATTTCAGTTCAGGGGGATTTTTCCTCAGGAGTTAACATTGGTTCTGACTCCATTCCCCATACAGTCCTTCAAATGAGACTATAAACTGAGGTTCCATGTGTGAACACACGCACAACAATCTTGCACACACACGTCAAAATCCCTCACCAACTTTCGGTGAAGAGAAGGCCAGTTTGGCCATTGGTATGGATGACACGTTACACATAACATGCACCCTTCCCCCGAAGATGGAGTATGGCTGCCTTAATGGCGGGACAAAAAAAAAAACGGTCATACACACAAAACTCCACTGTCTGTCTATACAGGCAGTGTCCACAGGAGAATAAACTGCGTATGCAGAAAGAAAGAAAATAATAACTTACGCCTAGTTAAAAGATAATGGCCATACGTCAGGGCAAGGTGCCAGATATTTCTTTACAACTGTGTGATATACGACAAAAAATATTCATAACGTAAATTCACTCTTCGCACCAAAAAAAAAAAAAAAAAAAAAGTTCGTCACTCGACATGAACTGAAACAAAGCAAAGCACAACGGTTCTTTTCGACACACTGAATCCTCCCATACCTTTTCGCCTGGACGCTTCGCTCCCTTGGGGGCAAACATCCCCGCCCCTCTCCTCCCTGGGAGTTTCTGTGTGGCAGTAAGAGGGCGACAATGAAAACACGCAACAATCTCTGTAGACCAGTCATTTTACAGTATATTATGCGTCGGGAGAGGGGAGGAGGAGGGGGGGGGGTGGTGGGGGGGGGGGGGGACGAGGGGGGACGAATAATGTCGGTACAAATTAAAAAAGATTTCCGATGCGTCTATGTTAAAAACATGCATCTTGTTTGCAATGAACTTTTAGTAGAGAGGATTAGACGGGGGGGGGGGGGGGGGGGGGGGGGGGGGGGGAGCATAATAAAAGCTAGGCTGCTCAAACTCTCTCTCTCTCTCTCTCTCTCTCTTATATACATAATATAAAATTGGAAATGAAATGAGGCAGGGAACAGTAAACAATAAACATGTAAACAAGTGAGGTAGTTTTTGCTCCCATAAGGACAACCTAACACAGAGCAAATTTTATCAAGACTGGCACAGCCTTTCAAACTTGAATAAAGTCAGACAAAGACGAAACACAATCTAATAGGGGGGGGACAAGCGCAAGCCAACAATTAATTGTCTTCATAGTAATAACTGGCAATACAAATATATCTTCCTCAAAAGGGATTGCGATGGTTCCCTTATTGCAGCTAGTGAAGAGGTTTCATATCTGCAAATATTTTCTAAATTCATTTTCCCAGTTTCCTCCATCTTCAACCATCCCAATACCTTAAGTCCAAAGGTTTTTTGCCAAGTTATTACTATGAAGACAATTAGGTTGTTGGCCTGCGCTGTTCCCACCCCCCCCCCCCCCCCCCCCCCCCCCCCCCCCCCCACCCCCCCCCCCCCCCCCCCCCCCCCATCCCCCCCCCCCCCCCCCCCCCCCCCCCCCCCCCCCCCCCCCCCCCCCCCCCCCCCCCCCCCCCCCTATTAGATTGTTCGTCTTTGTATTTGTTGACTTTATTCAAGTTTGACAGTGCTGTGCCAGTCTTGAATATAAAAGTTGCTCTGTGTTAGGTATCAATTATAAAGGTCGGGCTACTGGATTCATCAAACTCTCTAAACCTCCCTCTGATTGGTACACAGCAGCACCGCTAAGCACCTGGAACTGGTGGGGTTTACCTGCGGCCACCTCTCGACGTGTCTCCCCCTTCAACGGGCTGTCTCTACGGCCAGGTATGGTGTAGTCAGTGTGGAAAGTTTTGAGTTCAGGAACGGCAAGTTGGCCGTTTCAAACAGACTTCTCTCTCTCTCTCTCTCTCTCTCTCTCTCTCTCTCTCTCTCTCTCTTCAAACACAACCCGTCAGAAAAAAAAAAACAAAATGCTGCTACGACAGCTTTCAAAAGAAACTTCACATTCAGAGAGACAATACGCTTTTCCCCTTCACCCTTTCATTTCTTACATTTGCACTTTCGTTGTTGTCTACTCCTCTACGTCGTGACAATACATTAAACAACAACTACAACAACAAACAAACAAACAAACAAACAACAACAACAGACCGATTCATGCACCACTGCACATGCTACGGTGAAACAGACGGGTGGATAGTACTAACAACAGCGAAGGTCACCCAGATCGATGGAAGGGTAATAGATTGAGGAGAGAGAGAGAGAGAGGAGAGAGAGAGAGAGGAGAGGAGAGAGAGAGAGAGAGAGAGAGAGAGAGAGAGGAGGGGAAGAGATGGCGGGGACCACCGAGAGAGAGAGAGAGAGACACGATGAGTGAGACAGACCCCCCCCACGAGAGAGAGAGAGAGAGAACGTTTTTCAATGCAAAATCAAACAAAATGAAATAAAATCATGGCAAAGGCTATACAGGCCAAGAGACGCGGCAGGACCAGACAAGAACGACAACAGGTGCCACTCTGTACAGTGTTGACATTGCTCACATAAAATTTTGGTCGCAAATGAGCAGAAGAAAACTGGCAAATGGCAAGCTGCAAAAAGTTACTTTAAAACAAAAAAGGAAGTAAAACGATTGGCTTCACACACACACACACACACACACACACACACACACCACACACACACACACACACACACATACGGCGCACAACGCATACGTGCACAAACACACGTAGACACACACACACCCACACACACACACACACACACACCTCACTCAACACGCACGTACACCCACACGCACGGTACACACACACACACACACACACACACACACACACACACACACCACACACACACACACACACAAAGTAATGGGGATAAAAGGGTAAAAAATCCAGTCGGCCACGTCGAAGAAGAAAAAAAGAACGAGAAAAAAAGGAGGAAAGAAGAAAGAAAGAACGAAAAAAAAAAAAAACCGAAAGAAAGGTTAGAAAAAATGGAAAACGAAAGAAAAAGAAAGACAGAAAGAAAGAGGGACAGAACTCTTTAAGAACCAAAGAGGTCTGAAAGGATGAAACTGTCTGGCACAGACCAGTTCCGGAGGCCGGGGGGAAAAGGGAAAAATCGATGCCACTGTCTGAAAGAAGAGCACCCGGCCATCAAAGCCAGTGGGGACTTAAACAGACACGAACGGAGATAGAAATCTTTGGTGTCCTTTTCCGGTGTGCGTGCGTCGTGTGGGGGTGGTTGTGTGTTGTGTGGGGGGTGTGTGGGTGTGTGTGTGTGTGGTGGTGGCCCTGTCGTGTGTGTGTGTTCCGCTCAAAAACTGCTCCATTTTTGAAGGAGTCACAATAACAAGTTGTCTGTGAGGGATCAGTCTGCAACGAAATGTTTTTCAATGGTTGTAAGGTCATTTTTGACTCTGTTGTGTGTGTGTGTGTGTTGTGTTGTGTGCACGCGCGTGCATGCGCTGGAGCGTTGTGCGGATGAGTGTGTGTGTGTGTGGTGGTGTGTGG
>JADBJO010036933.1:0-10323 GCA_016801955.1 Conus betulinus | reverse complement strand
ATCAAGGTCAAGTTGTAGGTATGATCCACAAGTGGTGGGTAGGAGGATGTGGCTTTTGTAAAAGGGAGTTAGGATAGGGTATTGGCAAGTACGATAATGCCCGTGGGGAATAAAGGAAAATATCAATGACTGGATGGATGTTGATCACTGAGATTAGATCTACAGTACTAACATGGGTGGTGACCATTGTCAATTGAAGTGAAAAAACTGGTGGTGGTGGCATTGGATGTATTAATGCCGGTGGGGGGGTGGGGTGAGAGAAAAAAAAAAGGAATAAATTTGATGACTGATCATTGCCATAGTGAATAGCATGATAGCTCTTTGGCATGAATATATGCCAGTTGAGTTTAAAAAAAAAATTAAAAAAAACCACTGGGGGGGGGGGGGGGGGGGGGGGCACTGGGCAATGATCCATGAGGTGATTGATGGTGATGGTTGTGTCACAGGCGAATCATCACCGTCTCATCGCACACACGCATATGCATGATACATGCACGCACACACATGTAGCATACAGCCCACACACAACACCACATACGGTGCGTAGTACACAGGCACATCCACACACATACGTATAAAAAAAGAATAAAATAAAATTAAAAAAAAGGATTAGCATACACAGAGACCATCTTATGAGTGGTGGTAATAACTGATAGGGGTCATATATGGAATCTGTGTTAAAAAAAAAAAAAAAAGCAAACAAAAAACACACACCCACACCTGACAAACACATGCAGCACTAAGCATACCTATATATGTATGTAGAGGGAGAGCGGGGAGACACAAGCCCCTTAGAATACTTGTGCACAGAGGGGTGGGGTGGGGGGAACATAATGGACGGTGGACACAGGAAAGGAAGTGGTCAGTGGGGGGAGGGGGGGGGTGGACAAAAAAAAAGGGGGGGGAGGGTGCACTGCAAGTTAATGTGGTATGAGTGGGTGTGTGAATGAATCATGGAATATATAAGATAGTGGGGTTGCAGCTGAGGTGATGGACTAGTGTAATCATGTAGTTGTGTTAGGATGCTGGTGATTCAAAATATGGGGGTTAAGGGAAAGAACAGGGGTGTCAGAGGGGCAGTAGGGCCTAACGAAGTTGCCAGTAGCAGCACTAGAACTCGTTGAAGGACCAGCAACAAAGTGCTTTTTTGAACAAAAACTTGTTGATGTAATAGTAATACTTCAAGCTTGCCCACTGTCATGATCTTATAAAAAAAAATTATTTAAGGACACTGCCGCTGTAGCACTCGCACTTCTCCAAGTCTGAATGTTTCTTCCCATTTTGGCGAGTTTGAAGGCCTTTTCCCCTTCTTACAAAAACTACAATAGAACCGATATTTGTCTAAGTTATCTTGGCGAAGCCAGAGTTTATATTCAGAATTATCAAGCCACAGGTCTTGGAATAAGCACTTCCCCATGTTTCTGAGTGAAACTGACGAAATCTTATAAAGAAACGCTCAATGAAATGTCAAATTTCGTTGAAAAAAACGAACTGTGGCCTTGCTTCGTTCAACACATGGAAAATCCAAGATGGCGGACAGCACAAATACTTTGTCGTGGAGTTTACTTCCCTTGAACGACTTTACACCATGATCGATCAGTACTGATTCGGCATTTACCTATTATGAAAATCGGTTTTTGTTTTTTTTTGATCATTCTTCTTTGATTTGTTTGTTGTTGTTGTTGTTTCACATTTTTAAAGAATTTTTTTTAGGCTGTTCTGGTTTTAGGGCCTTTAGGGCCTCCAGCCTCTTCATTTTGATTTTTGAGGCCTTTTAGGGGCCCCTATTTTTTGCCTAAAAAAGTTAGGGCCTTTTAGGGCCTTTTAGGGCCCTGTGCGAACCCGTGTAAGCGTTAATGGGCAAAGGACAGAGTGAATGTTTAAGCGTCCCTAGGCAAAGGACAGGTCAAAGGTGTAAGCATTATTGGTTTAAGGACAAATCAGAAGTATAGTAGTTGTTACTATAGGCAAAGGACAGGTCTCAAAAATGTAAGCATTATTGGGTTAAGGAAAAGTCGAAAGTGTTAGCGTTATTTGGAAAGACAGGGCGAAAAGTGTGAACATTAATGGGCAAAGTACAGGGCGAAAGTGTTAGCGTTATTGGCATAGGACTGGACAAAAATGTGAACGTTAGTGACCAAAGGACAGGGTGAACGTGTAAGCGTTATTCGGTAGTGTACAGAGCGAAAGTGTAAGCATTATAGGGTACAGTACAGGGATAAAATGTAAGCGTAAGTAGCCAAAACACAGAGCGAAAGTGTGAGCGTTACTGGTGAAGTATAGGGCGAAATTCTAAACATTATATGGACAAAGGACAGATGGAACGTGTAACCCGATAGTGAGCAAAGGACAGAGCAAAAGTGTGAGCGTTACTGGGCAAGAGAAAGGGTGAATGTTTAGTTATATGGGAGAACGGACAGGGCAAAATTGTAAGCGTTACTGGGCAAAGGACAGGGTGATTGTGTAAGCGTTACTTGGCCAAAGGACAGGGTGAAAATGTTAGCGTTTATATTGGAAATGACAGGGCAAAAGTGTGGCGCATTATTTGGGAAAGGACAGGGCAAAAGTACAAGCCTTATTGAGAAAGGACAGGGCAAACCTGTAACTGTTACGGGGCACAGGACTGGGCGAAGGTGTAAGCGTTGCTCGGCAAAGGCAAGGTAAAAGTCTAAGCGTTAGTTGGGAAAGAACAGGGCAAAAACTGTAAGCGTTACTGGGCCAAAGGACAGTGCGAAGTGTAAGAGTTATTTGTAAAGGACACGGTAAATTTTTAAGCGTTACTGGGGAAAGGACAATCAAAAGTGTAAGCGTTACTAGGAAAAGCAAAGGTCAAAAGTGTAAGCATTATTGGGTCGAGGAAAAGTCGAAAGTGTTAGCGTTAGTAGGCAAAGGACAAGTCAAAAGTGTTAGCGTTACTAGGCAAAGGACAAAGTCAAAAGTGTAAGCGTCATGGGGCAAAGGACAGCGCAAAATGTAAACGTTTTGGGGCAAAAGACAGGGCGAAAAATGTAAGCGTTATTTGGCAAGAGAGGGCAAAAGTGTAAGCATTACTGGGCACAGTACAGAACGAAAGTGTTAGCGTTATGGGCATAAGACAGGACAAAAATGTGTGAACATTAGTGGCCAAAGGACAGAGTGAACATGTAAGCATTATTCGGTAGTGTACAGAGCGAAGGTGTAAGCATTATAGGGCACAGGACAGGGATAAAATGTTAGCGATAGTAGCCAAAAACCACAGGGCGGAAGTGTAAGCGTTACTGGATGAAGTATAGGGGCGAAATTCTAAACCTTATGTGGACAAAGGACACAGCGAAAGTGTAACCGTTAGTGAGCAAAGAACAGGGCAAAAGTGTAAGCGTTACTGGACAAAAGAAAGGGTGAAAGGTTAGACGTCATTCGAGAGAACGGACAGGACAAAGTGTAAGCGTCACTGGGCAAAGGATAGGGTGTAAGCGTTACTTGGCGAAGGACAGGGTGAAAATTTCTAAAGTTTATGGGACAAAGGACACAGGCAAGTGTAAGCGTTATGAGCAAAGGACAGGGATGGGTGAATGTGTAAGCGTTACTTGGCGAAGGAAAGGGTGAAAGGGTGGGAAGTAAGAAGTTACTAGGGAAAGGACAGGGCAAAAAAGCCTAAGCGTTACTAGGGCAAAGAACAGGGCTAAAGTTTTAAGCATTATTTGGGAAAGGACAGGGCAAAAGTACAAGCCCTATTTGAGAAAGGACAGGCCAAACCTGTAAGCGTTGCGGGGCGCAGGCCTGGGGGAAATTGTGTAAGCGTTACTGGGCAAAGGACAAAGTAAAATTGTAAGTGATATTTGGGAAAGGACAGGATAAAACTGTAAGCGTTACTGGGCAAAGGGGCAAAGGACAGTGCGAAGTGTAAGCGTTATTGGTAAAGGACACGGCAAAATTCTAAGCGTTACTGGGGAAAGGACGATCAAAAGTGTAAGCTTTACTGGGCAAAAGGACGGAGTGAATGTGTAAGCATTACTAGGCAAGAAACAGGTCAAAAGTGTAAGCATTATTGGGTTAAGGACAAATAAAAAGTGTAAGCGTTCCTAGGCAAAGGGCAGGTTAAAGGTGTAAGCATCATGGGGTAAAGGACAGGGCAAAATGTGAGCGTTATTGGGCAAAAGACAGTGCGAAAGTGTGAGCGTTATTTGGCAAGACAGGGCGAAAGTGTAAGCATTACGGGCCAAAGAACTAGGCAAAAAATGTTAGCATTACGGGCACAGGACAGGACAAAATGTGTGAACGTTAGTGACCAAAGGACAGGCCGCACGTATAAACGTTATTCGGTACAGTATAGAGCGAAAGTGTAAGCATTATAGGGCACAGGACAGAGATAAAATGTAAGAATTAATAGCCAAAGGACAGGGCGAAAGTGGTACGCGCTACTGGGCGAAGTATAGGGCGAAAGTCTAAACGTTATTTGGGCAAAGTACAGAGCGAAAGTGTAATCGATAGTGAGTAAAGGACAGGGCAAAAGTGTAAGGGTTACTGAGGCAAGAGAAAGGGCGAAAGTTTAGACGTCATTCGGGAGAACGCAGAGGGCAAAGTGGAAGCGTTACTGGGCAAAGGACAGGGTGAAAGTGTAAGTGTTGTTTGGCGAAGGACATGTTGAAAATGTAAGCGTTATATGGGAAAGGACAGGGCAAAATGGTAAGCGTTACATGCCAAAGGAAAGCACAAAATCTGAGCGCTACTGTGCAAAGAACAAGGCAAAGGTATAAGCATTATTTGGGAAAGGCCATGGCAAAAGTACAGGCCTTATTTGAGAGAAGAACAGGGCAAAACTGTAGGCTTTACGGGTCACAGGACTGGGCGAAAGTGTAAGCGTTACAAAGGACAAGGTAAAAGTGTTGCGTTATTCGGGAAAGAAAAGGTAAAAACTGTAAGCGTTACTGGACAAAAAGGACAGTGTGAAGCGTAAGCGTTATTGGTAAAGGACACAGCAAAAATCTAAGCGTTACTGGGGAAAGCACAATCAAAAGTGTAAGCGTTACAGGGCAAAGCACAGAGTGAATGTGTAAGCGTTACTGGGCAAAGGACAGGTCAAAAGTGTAAGCATTATTGGATTAATGAAAAGTCGAAAGTGTTAGCGTTAGTATGCAAAGGACAGCTCAAAAGGTACGTATCATGGGGCAAAGGGCAGGGCAAAATGTGAGCGTTATTGGGCAAAAGACAGGGCGAAAGTGTAAGCATTACAGGGCAAAGAACAGGGCAAAAAATGTTAGCGTTATGGGCAAAGGATAGGACAAATGTGTGAACATTAGTGACCAAAGGACAGGGTGAACGTGTAAGCGTTATTCGGTAGTGTACAGAGCGAAAGTGTAAGCATTACAGCGTACAGGACAGAGAAAAAATGTAAGTGTTAGTAGCCAAAAACACAGAGCGAAAGTGTAAGCGTTACTGGGTGAAGTATAGGGCGAAATTCTAAACGTTACAAGGACAAAGGACAGAGGGAACGTGTAACCGTTAGTAAGCAAAGGACAGAGCGACAGTGTAAGCGTTACTGGCAAGAGAAAGGGTGAAAGGTTAGACGTTATTCGGGAGAACGGACAGGGCAAAAGTGTAAACGTTACTGGGCAAAGGACAGGGTGAATGTGTAAGCTTTACTTGCCAAAGAACAGGGTGAAAATGTTAGCGTTATATTTGAAACGACAGGGCAAAAGTGTGAGCATTATTTGGGAAAGGACAGGGCAAAAGTACAAGCCTTATTTGAGAAAGGACAGGGCAAACCTGTAACTGTTACGGGGCACAGGACTGGGCGAAAAGTGTAAGCGTTGCTGGGCAAAGGCAAGGTAAAAGTCTAAGCGTTAGTTGGGAAGAACAGGGCAAAACTGTAAGCGTTACTGGGCAAAAGGACAGTGCGAAGTGTAAGAGTTATTGGTAAAGGACACGGTAAATTTTTAAGCGTTACTGGGGAAAGGACAATCAAAAGTGTAAGCGTTACTAGGAAAAGCACAGGTCAAAAGTGTAAGCATTATTGGGTCGAGGAAAAGTCGAAAGTGTTAGCGTTACTAGGCAAAGGACAAGTCAAAAGTGTAAGCATTATTGGGTCGAGGAAAAGTCGAAAGTGTTAGCGTTACTAGGCAAAGGACAAGTCAAAAGTGTTAGCGTTACTAGGCAAAGGACAAGTCAAAAGTGTAAAGCGTCATGGGGCAAAGGACAGCGCAAAAATGTAAACGTTTTGGGGCAAAAGACAGGGCGAAAATGTAAGCGTTATTTGGCAAGAGAGAGGGCAAAAGTGTAAGCATTACTGGGCAAAGTACAGAACGAAAGTGTTAGCGTTATGGGCATAAGACAGGACAAATGTGTGAAACATTAGTGGCCAAAGGACAGAGTGAACATGTAAGCATTATTCGGTAGTGTACAGAGCGAAGGTGTAAGCATTATAGGGCACAGGACAGGGATAAAATGTAAGCGATAGTAGCCAAAACACAGGGCGGAAGTGTAAGCGTTACTGGATGAAGTATAGGGCGAAATTCTAAACCTTATGTGGACAAAGGACACAGCGAAAGTGTAACCGTTAGTGAGCAAAGAACAGGGCAAAAAGTGTAAGCGTTACTGGACAAAAAGAAAGGGTGAAAGGTTAGACGTCATTCGAGAGAACGGACAGGGCAAAGTGTAAGCGTCACTGGGCAAAGGATAGGGTGTAAGCGTTACTTGGCGAAGGACAGGGTGAAAATGTAAGAGTTTATATGGGAAAGGACAGGGTAAAAGTCTAAAGCGTTACTAGGCAAAGAACAGGGCTAAAGTTTAATTAAGCATTATTGGGGAAAGGACAGGGCAAAAGTACAAGCCTTATTTGAGAAAGGACAGGCCAAACCTGTAAGCGTTGCGGGGGGCGCAGGTCTGGGCGAAAGTGTAAACGTACTGGGCAAAGGACAAGGTAAAAATTGTAAGTGATATTTGGGAAAGGACAGGATAAAACTGTAAGCGTTACTGGGCAAAGGACAGTGCGAAGTGTAAGCGTTATTGGTAAAGGACACGGCAAAATTCTAAGCGTTACTGGGGAAAGGACGATCAAAAGTGTAAGCTTTACTGGGCAAAGGACGGAGTGATTGTGTAAGCATTACTAGGCAAGAAACAGGTCAAAAGTGTAAGCATTATTGGGTTAAGGACAAATAAAAAGTGTAAGCGTTCCTAGGCAAAGGGCAGGTTAAAGGTGTAAGCATCATGGGGTAAAGGGCACAGGGCAAAATGTGAGCGTTATTGGGCAAAAGACAGGGCGAAAAGTGTGAGCGTTATTTGGCAAGACAGGGCGAAAGTGTAAGCATTACGGGCCAAAGAACTAGGCAAAAATGTTAGCATTACGGGCACAGGACAGGACAAATGTGTGAACGTTAGTGACCAAAGGACAGGCCGCACGTGTAAGCGTTATTCGGTACAGTACAGAGCGAAAGTGTAAGCATTATAGGGCACAGGACAGAGATAAAATGTAAGAATTAATAGCCAAAGGACAGGGCGAAAGTGTACGCGCTACTGGGCGAAGTATAGGGCGAAAGTCTGAACGTTATTTGGGCAAAAGTACAGAGCGAAAGTGTAATCGATAGTGAGTAAAGGACAGGGCAAAAGTGTAAGGGTTACTGAGCAAGAGAAAGGGCGAAAGTTTAGACGTCATTCGGGAGAACGCAGAGGGCAAAGTGGAAGCATTACTGGGCAAAGGACAGGGAAAAAGTGTAAGTGTTGTTTGGCGAAGGACATGTTGAAAATGTAAGCGTTATATGGGAAAGGACAGGGCAAAATGGTAAGCGTTACATGCCAAAGGAAAGCACAAAATCTGAGCGCTACTGTGCAAAGAACAAGGCAAAGGGTATAAGCATTATTTGGGAAAGGCCATGGCAAAAGTACAGGCCTTATTTGAGAAAGAACAGGGCAAACTGTAGGCTTTACGGGTCACAGGACTGGGCGAAAGTGTAAGCGTTACAAAGGACAAGTAAAAAGTGTTGCGTTATTCGGGAAAGAAAAGGTAAAACTGTAAGCGTTACTGGACAAAAAGGACAGCGTGAAGCGTAAGCGTTATTGGTAAAGGACACAGCAAAATTCTAAGCGTTACTGGCGGAAAGGACAATCAAAAGTGTAAGCGTTACAGGGCAAAGCACAGAGTGAATGTGTAAGCGTTACTGGGCAAAGGACAGGTCAAAAGTGTAAGCATTATTGGATTAATGAAAAGTCGAAAGTGTTAGCGTTAGTATGCAAAGGACAGCTCAAAAGGGTACGTATCATGGGGCAAAGGGCAGGGCAAAATGTGAGCGTTATTGGGCAAAAGACAGGGCGAAAGTGTAAGCATTACAGGGCAAAGAACAGGGCAAAAATGTTAGCGTTATGGGCAAAGGATAGGACAAATGTGTGAAACATTAGTGATCAAAGGACAGGGGGTGAACGTTGTGTAAGCGTTATTCGGTAGTGTACAGAGCGAAAGTGTAAGCATTACAGCGTACAGGACAGAGAAAAAATGTAAGTGTTAGTAGCCAAAACACAGAGCGAAAGTGTAAGCGTTACTGGTGAAGTATAGGGCGAAATTCTAAACGTTACAAGGACAAAGGACAGAGGGAACGTGTAACCGTTAGTAAGCAAAGGACAGAGCGACAGTGTAAGCGTTACTGGGCAAGAGAAAGGGTGAAAGGTTAGACGTTATTCGGGAGAACGGACAGGGCAAAAGTGTAAACGTTACTGGGCAAAGGACAAGGGTGAATGTGTAAGCTTTACTTGCCAAAGAACAGGGTGAAAATGTTAGCGTTATATTTGAAACGACAGGGCAAAAGTGTGAGCATTATTTGGGAAAGGACAGGGCAAAAGTACAAGCCTTATTTGAGAAAGGACAGGGCAAACCTGTAACTGTTACGGGGCACAGGACTGGGCGAAAGTGTAAGCGTTGCTGGACAAAGGCAAGGTAAAAGTCTAAGCGTTAGTTGGGAAAGGGCAAAACTATAAGCGTTACTGGGCAAAGGACAAGTGCGAAGCGTAAGAGTTATTGGTAAAGGACACGGTAAAACTTTAAGCGTTACTGGGGAAAGGACAATCAAAAGTGTAAGCGTTACTAGGAAAAGCACAGGGTATTGGTCAAAAGTTTAGCAAAACGTGTACTGGGGGTCGGGACAGTCGAAAGTGTAAGCGTTACTAGGCAAAGCACAAGTCAAAAGTGTAAGCATTATTGGGTCGAGAAAGTCGAAAGTGTTAGCGTCTGGCAAGAACTAGTCAAAGTGTTAGCGTTACTAGGCAAAGGACAAGTCAAAAGTGTAAGCGTCATGGGGCAAAAGGACAGCGCAAAATGTAAACGTTTTGGGGCAAAAGACAGGGCGAAAATGTAAGCGTTATTTGGCAAGAGAGGGCAAAAGTGTAAGCATTACTGGGCAAAGTACAGAACGAAAGTGTTAGCGTTATGGGCATAAGACAGGCCAAATGTGTGAACATTAGTGGCCAAAGGACAGAGTGAACATGTAAGCATTATTCGGTAGTGTACAGAGCGAAGGTGTAAGCATTATAGGGCACAGGACAGGGATAAATGTGTAAGCGAGAGTAGCCAAAACACAGGGCGGAAGTGTAAGCGTTACTGGATGAAGTATAGGGCGAAATTCTAAACCTTATGGGACAAAGGACACAGCGAAAGTGTAACCATTAGTGAGCAAAGGAACAGGGCAAAAAGTGTAAGCGTTACTGGACAAAAGAAAGGGTGAAAGGTTTGCGACGTCATTCGAGAGAACGGACAGGGCAAAGTGTAAGCGTCACTGGGCAAAGGATAGGGTGTAAGCGTTACTTGACGAAGGACAGAGGTGAAAATGTAAGAGTGATATGGGAAAGGACAGGGCAAAAGTCTAAGCGTTACTAGGCAAAGAACAGGGCTAAAGTTTAATTAAGCATTATTTGGGAAAGGACAGGGCAAAAGTACAAGCCTATTTTGAGAAAGGACGGGCCAAACCTGTAAGCGTTGCGGGGCGCAGGTCTAGGCGAAAGTGTAAACGTTGCTGGGCAAAGACACAAGGTAAAATTGTAAGTGATATTTGGGAAAGGACAGGATAAAAACTGTAAGCGTTACTGGGCAAAGGACAGTGCGAAGTGTAAGCGTTATTGGTAAAGGACTGGCAAAAATTCTAAGCGTTACTGGGGAAAGGACGATCAAAAGTGTAAGCTTTACTGGGCAAAGGACGGAGTGAATGTGTAAGCATTTAGGCAAGAAACAGGTCAAAAGTGTAAGCATTATGGGTTAAGGACGAATAAAAAGTGTAAGCGTTCCTAGGCAAAGGGCAGGTTAAAGGTGTAAGCATCATGGACAGGGCAAAATTTGAGCGGTTATTGGGACGAAAGTGTGAGCGT